>JACSZP010003752.1:0-20175 GCA_016161895.1 Pinna nobilis | reverse complement strand
TTGATTGTGCAAATGTATGTTTTAGAACCCCTAGTGATCGCATAAAACTCATAGTTAGGTATCACACTAACAACTTATATTTCTCTTCAAATAATACAGTCTAACCTGTCTTAGTGACCCACTGAATAAAAGGAAAGGTCTTATCCGACCTAAATGAGTGGTTCCCAAAATAGTTTTTTCCTATACATGCATAAATCGCCTGAATTAAGAGACCACCTGTCATATGTGACCATTTTTGCTCCTTCCCTATGAAATTCTCTTAAAACAGGTTGGACTGTAATACAGTCAAACATTTAAGCCAGCAAAACACTTATTACATGCTTGTCAAATACGCCCATGTACTTAAATGCTATTTGTGTGATATCTTTTAATGACCGCGGTTTTTGGCCACAACTTCTTTACTCACATGAGTTTGATATATTCGGTTATTCCGTTTAGGTTCTACAATATAGGCTTTCAGATTCCGGAATAACGAACCTTGGTCAGATGTCAACATACGGTTTTTATGCCACAAGAACGGCTCCACTTGAAGTGTTCTTCAACGGGCTTCCATTGCGACTTGCTAGATGGCCTAATGAGGTATGTACCATAGAGATTCTTATGTGATGATGACTCAAAAATATCAAATGAAATGGCAATGGTCACCATAAAAAGAAGACTTCTTCTTACTCATTAATTTCTTTTGTAACACTTGTGTTGATTGGATAATGAAAAAAATGCGACACAGGTATCACGATTTATCTTCTGCAAATTCATAACAATGTTTTTCATATTCCTTCGACTTGTTGATACATTCAGTACTTCGAATTCTTGAATTGGAAAATCGAGACATACATTCGTACATACGGTACTAATAATTTCGAAGAACAGAAAGATACTTTAACGAGATGCTACAAGAAAGAGTGGGTCTCTAGAAGGATTTGGGTTTGCATAGCGAACAACAATGCATCAACCATCTGGTGACTACTTAAACATGGGACTACTTCACTATAGGCAATAAGTCAAATTGTAGTCAAAATATAGTTATATCTATTACTATCGACGAAATACAGTCCATATATGAGACTTGCTAGGTTATCCCATAACTGAACCTTGTATTTCAAAGGAATTTGTGAACGTCATCTCCTTGGTTGATGGACAACATGGTCGCCGTTTCACCTATGCCGGCGATCGTCCAGATAGGTGGGCTCGGGAGGATGATCTTTGGGCTTATGGATATTGGTATGTATGCTCGTCACTTCTACCTATCTCTCTTCAGTGGAACTCGGATATATTGAATCTGAAGGAGAAAGGATTTTTCTTTCAAATATACAGGGTTTTTAAAATAAGCGGGTTGAAGTAGTGATAAAGTAATTTAGCCGGCAGTGAAAATGATTTCAAATTAAGCGGGATTTCAATATATTAAGGTTCAATATACATGTATTCTATTCTATTCTATTCTATCTATCTATCTATCTATCTATCTATCTATCTATCTATCTATCTATCTATCTATCTATATATCAGTCAGTCAGTCTAAAGTTTCCAGTGTCTACTAAATAGCATGGGGAATACAATCTCTATGTACATGTATTATGCAAATAAGTATCTTAAATTTCTACTAAAACGACATTCAACACACATTCGATTTCAGGCGAAATACCTAAGACTATATCTCAAAAAATCTCGAGACCAGAATATGAATATTAAAAAAATACCTGTCCCTGTTTATACTATTTAAGGTCCAGAAGCTGGGCGGACAAAGCGCTGAAAATTGAGAACATCACAACATCAAACAACACCATTACTCTTGTTAGGTCTCCTCCTCTTCATGGATTAAAAGTTGGTAAGACGCATGATTTGCTGTCATGAAAAAGTTCTTCTCGAAAATATTTCTAAATTTGATCAATATTTAATGTTTCTCAAATTAAATTGATTTGCAATTGATGACCAGTTGCATTTTAAAAATTTTTACCCAATCGACCGTCATCGGTCCACAGTTGGGTAATCGTCTTTGAAAAAAAAGGATTGGGAGGTATAAATCTCAGTGAAAGTGATTGGCTGGTCATGTTCTTAGCATGAGTCAATAAAAATCGAGTCCATGATTCATAGTAGATGGTGTCAGTTTATTGATCTCTCCTCGCTCAATGACTATGGATGCCAAGCTTGTTTAAAAACTTTTCATCGGCAATCAGTGATGTCTTCAACTAAGTGAAAGTTCCTTAAGTAGAGCGTTCAGCAATAATAATTACACAAAATTTCCCCGATCAGTACATTTATCAGTTTTAAGCTATTTAAAAACATTTATCACAGATTATATCATATTTTTGTACTGTAACTAGTGTTAAACGTTTACATTCGACGTTGCATTTGTATCGGTAGGTCATTACGTGTCTGGTTCTGCTGATCATACCGGACAATCAAACCAAGATGGCGGCTATTACAGAATAATCAATGCGTTAGCAGAGCTAGATAAGCCAGTAAGTTTATCCAAATTACTAGTAGTCTGAACTATCTGGAATAATAGTAATAATAATAATAATCATAATAAAAATGATAATAATAAAAATAAAAATAATAATAATAATAATAATAATAATAATAATAATAATAAATGATAATAATATTTTGTCGATGTTCGTTGTTGCTGTTGCTGTTACATTTAAACCTGCATAAGCGACCACTGAATTAAAAGAAAATCTGTCATATGAGATCTAGATACATATATTCTTACCAAAATGTGTTTCACCTATATAAATAACCTGAATTAAGATACCACCTTTTATATGTTAACATACTTACTCCTTCCTTTGGAAAATCTCTTAAAATAAATTAGACTGTATTGTTATTTTCATTATTATCATTCTTATTTTCATAATTGATCTCTACAGGGGGAGTATTATGTGGACCGTACGTCAGGGAATCTGTACTTATGGCCTCCCAGTACAGACGGCAGAGTAAACACTCAGGATGTGGTATATGTATCACTCATTGATGACTGTATCGAGTAAGTTATTATCAATGGTGTAATAATAGTTATGTCCAGAAACTCCTTTAAGTATTAGTGAATGGTAAATTGACTTATATACGGAATTCAAAATACACTATCTTATGAGGAATACAGAATAAAGCTTGTTGTTAATACGGATCACCTTATATACAAGAGGTTAGACCAGGTACTTAGAGGGAGTGAGCAACCATTGACCGGTCGACCTGTCACACTAGTCGTTATCACTTGTCATGCAGCAATGTTGTTAATTTCACACCAATAATTTGATTTTTATTTAACAGTTTAGGAAGTAACTCAGCTAACATAGTGTTCCGGGGGTTTTCTATTGAAGCTTGCAGGCGTAATGGTATCACATTTGCAAGCTCTACAAATATGACATTTGAGGAACTTGAAATTAGAAATACAGGTACTTTTAAAATTATTTTGTCTGTTTTAACAAATAAAAATGTTGAATATTTCAAGCAATATATGATTTAACAACCGTTCACAATTTAAGGTCACATTTTAAACAAATAATTTGCAGCCCTTCTTCACTTCTTCAGATTTAGATTTGCATTTTTCATTTTGTGTGTGATACATGCGTTTTTCATCAAATTATAATCAAATACGTACTAAATACATCCAACCAAATTTATTCAACTATTTAGAAAAAACCAATTGCCTGATACGTTGGTTTATAACAATTAAATAAAGACTTGGGGCTATTAGTATGCATCTTGCTCCTTGTTACCTGGTCACATCCCCTCAGGGATTCACAATTGTCCGTTTTGCCCTTTCTTACAATCTAAGTTTACACTTAATTTGAAATTCTATTTTTTTTACTAGAACTTTTTACAAATGTATTTGAAAAAGAAAGACATATTTTACCCTACTTATTATTCAGGAAACAACAACATACAATTTACTGGAGATTGCCGAAATATTGTTATTCAAAAGTGCTATTTACATGACGGGGATGGTGGGATAACCATGAGCGGTAAGTTTTATTTGTAAAATTAAAATTTATATTGAATATATCCAACAATAATTTCGATTTGTGTAATTGGTAATCCACACGACGTGATCAAATCTGCATATTCTTAAAAATCAAGTTAAAATGATTCAATCTGACTGAATACTAGCTTGGTAAAAATATATCACATGTTTTTCTATGGGAAGTGATCTTTCATCATTACGTATCACTTGTTAAATTTTAACTAGAAGAGTGTCTTACGTCACATTTAAGGTGGTGATCGTAAGACCCTAAGCCCCTCACACAACATCGTAAATGACAACGTTATATGGCGATTTAGCAGAGAAACTGGAGTTGGATCAAATGCAATTAGCTTAAGCGGAGTCGGAGCACACGTGCATCATAATCACATGTACATTGGACAGTACACGGCTATACGATGGAGCGTATGTAATTCAGATTTTGTGTACAGTAAAACCTGCTTAATCGACCACCCGTATGCGAATATACTCTGGCAAAAAAGTATGCCTTTTTGATTTACTGTATCATTAGGTATACAAGAACATGTATGTTCAAATCAGCCGCTACATTACGAATTTATGCTTAAAAGATTGGTACGTTCTGATTTGTCCTCGGGTGTATTTATGTACGTTTTTCCCTGTAGACAGAACTAGCGATAGGTCCCTAAAATAGATAAATTTTATTTGCCAATAGGTTATACGTGCTAAGTAGCCATAGGACAAGTTTTGACACCCCTTATCAGTACTCAGAACCTCCTTTGTAGAATATTCTTGAATAAAATTTTCGGTTATGAAATAAAGTCAACAAAGGAAAAAGCCAAGAGAGCTATCACCCCACCCCCACTCACCAAAAAACTTTGTTTATTCTGTTAAACAAGAGATGAAACCATATTTTATTGTTATAGCTTTAGTTACTTTCAAGTAATTAAAATTGTTTTACAAATTTGAATAAGACGTGCAATCTCATCCGTCATATGTGAACATAACTTGGCATTGTCTTGATTTTAGGGGAACGATCACATGATTGAGTACAACCATATACACCATTGCTGCATGAACTCCAGTGACTGTGGTGCTGTTCATGCCGGGAGAGACTGGACATCTGTATGCTCTTATTCGTTCTTCATACCATCTACGTGACAGTACTATTTCAAATCCCCGTCAATCCAAAAAGAATGTTAATACATATGTACTATTTTCAAAACAGTAAAACATTAAATTGCAACCACCCTTTTTCACTTTTCTGCCTTATTCAATTCTTCTTAATTGAAAGAGAAATCTTGCTGTCTTCCAAGCCTATCTCTATCAAAGCAGAATTAAATTCAAACTTTTTAATTTAAAATATTTAGAATTTAAATTAATGTTTTTTTTTTTACTTTTTAAAATGCTTTTCAAACTTACTATTCGGTGCATATATACACCAACAAACCATGTATACATTAGTAGTTATTTGAATATGATAGACGTAGAGTTTATGTATACCTTTTTTACACAGAGAGGTAATATAATTCGTAAGAACCACATTCATCACAACTTAAAAGTCTACCCGGGTGGAGATGTACGGGGAATAATGTTGGATGATCAGTATTCTAGTGTCACAATTGACAGTAATGTGTTTTACGACGTAAGTTGACTAACTTTTGTCATTAACATGTTACATTAAAATATTTCAGTACGTTATTGGTTTTACTAATTGCACTTCGTTACGTTCTTGGTCCTACTTGCAACATCACGTATTGCATTATCTTTTAATTCCATTGGTTGTACTTGTCGAATTTACTCTTTACATTATAGAAGAGGTAAATGTTGTTGTTGTATTGTTGTTTAACGTCCTGCTCAAGAATATTTCACTCAAATGGAGACGTCACCGTGTGCCGGTGAAGGGCGACAAATTTTGCCTATGCTCGGCACTTATGGCCGCAGAGCAGGGAGGGTTCTTTAACGTGCCAACTCCTATTGTGACACGGGACATCGGTTTTTACTGTCTCATCCGAAAGACAGGGACGGCCAACCGCGGAGTGGCGCTACGCGGATTCGAACCCCGGACCCTCCTATTCGAAGTCGAACACGCTAACCACTCGACCACGGAGGCCCCAAGAGGTAAATGTACCGAACAGTGATCGATCTCATTATTCCTATAAGGAATACAAAAGAAGTGGTAGGGTAAACACGGACCCCTGGATACACCGGAACTGGGATTAGGTGTCTAGACGAATAAGCATCCCCTGTCGACAGGTCACATTCGCCGTGAGCCCTTTTCATGTATATGCATGTATTTTGTCACATTATTGGTTTTATATTCATTTACTTATTAAAGCGATACATCACATTTACTTATTGTATTTGCATGCTTAATTGCATAATTGGTTGTACTTGATAAATTAAATATTGTATTAACATATTTGTTATTTCAATATTTGCTTTTACTTGCCCCAAGTTTGAAGTCATATAATTTATGAAGTGGTCCTTTGCAGTAATACACAACTTTAGTTACATTGTACAATAATTAGCTATTAATGGTGGATAGAATTTGCTTAAACTTTACGTACTGCTCCATGTAAGAATCATTCAAGGGTAATGGAAATCATAACACACGTATCTCTGAAATCTAAATTATTTCTTTGTAGTTGACACTTATTTTTGACCACTTTAATATTCCAAGTTAAACATTTGTGAATCTGTTTATATTTTGTAATGTTTATACCTTGTTCAGACATATTGGTCCAATTTATTATAAAAATTTCATCAAAATCTGTGACCATGCATGAGTCACCCTCTACCTGACTTTTATATGGAATGGTACTTTTAAGCAATACCTTGCTTATAATGCAATATAAATTGATTATATTCTATATGTCATCTATTTCTGATTGCGAAGTATAAATAATACCTTGATGATATTTTTTGCAGAATACAGTTCATGTAAACATAGGCGGAGGTCGTGACAATATTGTACGTAATAATATATTCTACAACGCCACAAAGTATTCAATGCAGGTGGATGGCAGAGGATCCCGTCACCAGAATGATAGATCCCTGTATAATTTACTGCACGTAAGACAAATAACTTTTTCTGAAAATGATTTGCATGCCGACTTGATAGATTAAAACTGTTATTCCAAATTTAACAGTTACGTATTTGTGATATCAATTTGTGAATCAATTGTAAGGATGATTTCACATTACGTCATATAATATGCAGATCGAATAACACTTGAAGAAATCCATGATTCCTATAGTTACCAAGGTCGTCCGTAAAAACTGACACCCGATGTTATAATTGGTGTTGGCATAATATAGACCCCTCACGTCTTTTTGATGTAGTGCGACATGTAGCGAATTGGACAAGTTAATCGTTCAAATCTCATTTGCAGTTTTTTTTGGTACACATGAAAAGGTAAAAGTAACGAATAGTGATCGATCCCATGATTTATAAATTGCATGCAAAATAATGAGTTCGGCAAACACGGATCCCTTGGCAAACCAGACGTGAGATCTGGTGCCTAGGGGTAGTAAGCACCCATAGTTGATCTGTCACATCCGTCGTGAGTTCTATATCTTGATCAGGTAAACGGAGTAATCATTAGTCAAAATCAGTGTGGAAAGGTAAGGTGAAACATGTCAGACAGCAATCGATCCAATCTTTGTGCCGACTGGAGAATTTACGAAAAGCCGACTTAAACAGAGACTGTCGGAACCCCTGTAGCATCAACTTGTTTGTCAGTAGCCTGCCATGTGTTACTAAGCTAAACAAGCTATTGCTGATCAAATCTGTTCAGAGAAATAAACTCCGTATGCAGGCGAGGATAGAATATGAGTAAATAGATAAACTTGATTGACGACGGTGAAATTGAAGTCAATCCGTTAATTTTAAATTTGAGTTGTCAGTTTACCGTTAAAGTATCTATTACATGTATATTGCTACATAATAACCTATGCCATTAGGTATTACGAGTACGTTTAACACATGTACGAATCGCATGACGTAATCTTTGTAATCCTTTAAAAAAGTTATCAAGTCCTTTGTTTCTTAACGACCAGGAGTGACGACAATAAATTGAAGCTCTTCGCCAGCAATTGGTTCTTCTGTAAGTAAGTGGACCATCCTCGACTGGGACTTTAAACGAGAGTGAACAAATATTTACCGTACATCCAGAAAATCCATGATGATGATAACCTTTTGCTCTGAGGTTACATTGTCCTAACATTTGATATTCGTAAAATTAGATGTTCTTTTAATTATTCTTATTATTTCATCACCAGTCCGTCCCATACAAATCAGGCATATGGGCGTCACGTTTTCCAGAACTTGCTGTGATAGATGGTAATCACCCAGAACAACCAGTAGGTATGTTTTCATACTTATGATCTATATATACCAACTCTGTGACAAAATCGTGAAGTCATTATAATTTGTAATAGCGCTCCTGTCATTCGAAGCCTACGTTTCGGTTCTTTCAGATGTAACATCAAGCATATGATACATTTGATGACGTTGCTATATGAGTGAAATATCAGTAAAACGAAAAAAAATTGTTATCTCTTTATTTGATTCTTTTCGAAGGTATGAATAAATCAACTTTCTAATAAACTTAATTACTTTCAGGCAACGAAATTTACCACAATATCTTTTACGATACACAGAAAGAGGAAATTCATTTCCTTATAGATGATCCAAACTTGTTCAATCTTACTAACAACGGTCATGTGAGTATAATTTTACAGAAACTCCTTTTAACTGGGCTCCCGTAGCCTAGCGATTAGCATGATCAGCTTCGAATTGAGAGGCCCGGGGTTCGAGCCCGAGCAACGTCGCGGTTGACTTTCCCAATCTCTCGGCGAGACAGTAAAAATAGAAGTCCCGTGTCACAATAAGTGTTGGCACGTTAAAGACTCCTCCCTTTTTTACGGTCATAAGTGCCGAGTGAGGCAAACTTTGTTGTCCTTCATCGGCACACGGTGACGTCTCCATATGAGCGAAAGAGTCTGTAGTGGGACGTTTATCAATAATACAACAAATCAACCAACGAATCCTTCCGGCTTATCATATACAGAAAAGCCAATGAGAGATGCCGGGTGATCGTTTGTCAATAACGAGATTAACATATAAATTTGGTAAATATAGGACGTCGTCAGCACCTTTCACACAGTCGTGACGGACGCTTCAACAAACACCTCAGACTGAGAGATCGAGCCACTTCGGCGGCCGTTGGCATCAGGCATAAATAACCGATCACATATAATGCGCGTTAAATATCCATCACTGAACTATGACCCTCAGGGCAGCGTATTGACCAAACTTTGTTGCCCATCGCCGTTTAGGTGACATATGCATATGAAGGAAATATTCCTGATTGTAATATAAAAAATATCAGCGACAAAAAATAAAACTATTGGTATGGAAATCGTTCTTTGAAAACATTTGGTCTAGTTCGTGCTTTAGCACACATGTATAATTATGATTTAATATAAGTAGATATCAAATTTTTTTTCGTACATTTAACAGGAAACTACGTTATAATTTATGTTTTGATATCAAAATCTTAATTTATGAATTCGAAATAATTGAGAAATATATGCATTAACATGCGCAGTAGAACCCACTTTAATCATACCATGATAATTTGAATTCTGGCTTAATTTAAAATGATTTTTAATACCTGGCTATCTCACTATATTATGACAGTCTCACATACCTTAAGAAATTTTCGTTCAATGTATTCAATATATCCGAGTTTGACCGTATATCTATTTGTTTATTCTAGGCGTCAGACCCCAGTCAATTTTATTCACCTAAACACAGTGACTATAGGCCACGCTGCTTGATGTCCGATTATGCTGTAAATGTCAATTTCCCGGATCCGGTACAATTGTCACAGGTTGGACCTCGCTATCATGTTGGACCTAGTTACCTTCACTTACACCGTAAGGCAGTATCATGAACGTAATATCTATATGTGTCACGCCGTCTTTCTTCCTACGTAAGATTTACCTAGGCGGATAATTGTTTCCTTTTGTTCACATGAAATTCTATTGTTCTTGTCAACAGTACAACTAAGCGTACATCACATTTAAAATAGCCGCTACCCTCTTCAAGCTCTTTGCGAACATGCAATTTTACGATGGAACGATAAAATACTTAACCGCAAAAATAAATTCAGCGTCTCCTGGAATTCATTTATACTGTCATACAATAAAAACCATTTCGCAATAGGTGTATTTTGACGTCACTTCATAATTTCAGATGCAAATTCATATGTGCCGCCACAGTCCCCTGGACCGTGCACTACAAAGGCTCCTACGACGACAATACCACGGTCACCGTATCTCCCAGATGGTTCTCCTGGATCGAAACCTTTGTTTAATGTGTCCAAGCAAGGTATACATTGGAACTTCGAAATATTTTACTTGAGAATAATAAATACTGGATACGCAAACCATTATCTCCGTGTAATTTTACCCACGGCGTAGTTCCGACAGTTGTGTAACATGTATTTTTACGATTAAGTTGTAGCTACATTGAAGCAAAGATCTATAAATGTTTCAATGACTTTACCCGAAAAACTATTGAAAGGATAGGCCTACTAATCCCAGTAATCCTTCAATAGTTTAAAATTGATGTATCTTTCTTACCTAGCTTAATTCTAATGTAGCCCCGTAGTAGTCCTATGATGTGAATCTACTCACAATATAAGATGTTGTTGAACATTGTTTTACGTTTGCAATTGTCCCTTAATATCCTATATTTGCGGGGACTAATGTATATGTAAATCAATTCATGAACTTTTCACCGCTGCTGATATTCTACTAGACTCAAAAGGTTTCCATGGAATATTTTCACCGGTTGAAGCATGCGAGGAGAGAATGATGGCGCTTTCCAGCCACCTAGCCTAATCCTGTTAGTTAATTGCAGTTGGCATAACTCTAATTTCATATCTTTTAATACTGTATAGCAATTCGTGGTAAAGAAATATCTTGGGTGCTCCTAATTTTTATTTTGTTCAAGGTTGTTGGTTACATTTTGAGAAATGTCCACTTCATTCTAATCTCGTGAGTAGTAAATTATTCCGTGACACTGATGGTGAACAACACCACCAAGCAGCCGTTAGCGAGACTGCTTGTTTGGGGCGAGTACCATATTACGTCCAGTATTGTGGTAACCAGTCATCATTTTCAGTCATCTATGGACCAACAGGTGAGATTACACATACATGATCTTGTATTAAGAAAAATCATTCCTCTAAATGTAGTGTTAGATAGGACCTCGTTTGAAATAATTCGTCATGATGTAGTCGCACCTGCAAAAGACACGTTCTTTCACGTTATATCGTTATTATTACGTCCAGTACTGTGATTATCTCTCTTCATTTCCCATTACTTATGAACCAACAAGTGTAACGTCAAACATTCGATAGCTTTATTGATTAGTTTCTCAACTATCAGCATTCATTTTTGTATCTTTTGGTGTGGCATGATCTTCTCTAGAGTTTAATGTGGCAATTATAAATTGTCAAACCATGAAATGGTACAAATTGTTAAGTTGTATATTAAAACCAAACTCACTATCAAGCAATGGAAAGAGTACCGATGTTCAATAAATGAACTTGTTCCTAAGACGTTATATTATTATGTTGTCATTATATTTGACAAATTATCCGTCAATGCAAAGTATCATTTTTTTCAGAAATTTCCGAAAATTTACTTTATATATATTCTCTTTTTCAATCATCGTCATTAACTTCTAATTTGTTAACCTCCGTAAGATTCTGTGCCCGTTTTTTGTGTGCACAGAAAGAGAAAGATAATGCGACAGAGTTTGAAATAAAGGCATCCAATTTATAAATACATCAACGGAAATTATATTTTAAGTTTATTTTCAAAAATGTATTACTTGCATTACGTTAAGGCGCCACGACACTTGGTGGAGAGGGCTGTTTCTTCGCCGATTATGGATGTCCTAAGCATGGTAGCCCATCACCTGGCAGAATTACCCGCGACGGGTGGGCAGAACAGCATGTTGATGGTGCTCACTCGGAGGAGGGATGTCTGCAAAGAGCCAAAAACCAGTATCCGTTCTGTGGGAGTCTTCCAGACTATCCTATCACCAGTGTTTTTAGACCAACAGGTAAATAGCCCACTATACCTCTTATCAAATGTACTGTTTTTACAACAAGTCATTGTACATTTGTGCATGCAATTACTAATCTACTCTAACTATAAACACTAATGCTATTCTCGAGCTCGCATCAGTTTTAATAAATGCATGAATAAGTGTAATAGCTGATACGTTGCAAAATGAATAGATGTTCCAACGCATCAGTATATTATTAGAACGGAAGTAAATGAATAACTTCATACTTATATTCCGTGGTGTGCAAAAGATGGATAGACAACCAGACTGACACACAAGCAGGTAGGCAGACAGACAGACAGAGAAACAGAATGGCATACAAGCAGATACGCAGACAGACAAACAGAATGACACACAAGCAGATAGGCAGACAGACAAACAGAATGACACACAAGCAGATAGGCAGACAGACAGACAAACAGAATGACACACAAGCAGGTAAGTAGACAGACAGACAGACAAACAGACTGACACTTCAGTAGGTAGGGAGACATAGAGAGATAGACAGACTAGATAGATAGATTCATACACCCCTAAAATACATTTTTTCTTCTTCTGTAAAATAACTGGTAAATGTATCAATGACTAAATTATGATTGATGTGTCATGTCATTACAGGCCACTCTATCACTGCTGGTTTCGGGTGTTGGATCAAGGTCGAGAACTGTCCCAGGCATCCAAACCAGTATCAAATGTTTTATGACGCATGGGGTGCAACTAATATGGCAACAGGTTAATTCGCAATGAAGTGTTGTTCATAAAAAAATATTTGGTCGAGGCGTATCCCTCATTCAAAGAAATAATTTTAAGATATTTAGCTCAGTTTAAGTTTACATTACTTTATTTCAAGTCACTGAATTTTTACACCTAGATATCGTAATGATTACTGATTTTATATGAGCTGATTCTTATTGATTACTCAGGCTACTTTGTGGGGAAAAACACCAATAGATTCCCTTGACTATACAACTGACTATCAACCTCTAGAAAAAAAACCTTTCTATTGAATTAATTAGATTTCATATGATGGTTAAGAAAAGCATTGTCATTGGAAGTTTAGTCATGCGACTTATTTGAGTAAAATACAATGTATATGTAACATTACTTTCATATGATCAAAATATCAAAGTGATGCATTAGGGTCCGCCCCTCAAGACCACCCCGGTTACGCCGAGTTCACTCCTTAAACAAAAGACAAATAAAGTTTCAACTATTAAGGTTGTGGTGGTGATTTCGGGAGGTCACAACAAAGTACTGTCTTACACTAATAATCGTCATCAAACACTATCACTCAGTCACGACAAGTGTCATCAGATCCGATGGCATTGCATTTAAGACGTTAATGTATGATGTTCACTATACATCAACGAAAAAAATATTTAAATTTGTCCACTAGTATATTATTTAAGAAACTTTAAGAAAGAGACTAATTACTTTTGTAGATCAAACTGCGTCTGCATGTTTCCTAAGAGCAGAAGATTACTGGAAATACTGCGGATCACACAAAGAGTATCCAGTGACAGTCTACTTCCGGCCAAAAGCAATGTCCAAGACGTACCCATAAGAACTGAGAACATATCTATTGCATTGATGAATATACGTGTATGTTAATAAAGACGTGTTCAATATATACATGGTTTTTTTTCTTTGTTATTAAATACAAGAGGTGCTAATCAGAGCTATCATTCTATGAAGTGTCAGAAGAATTAAGAGTAGGAATACACTGTACATTTGGTTATTGTTCATACAGGTGCCGATGAAAATTTGATAATGAACCAAGCTAAATAAATATCCATTTATCCCAGAATATTATTCAGATCAAATTGTGCAAAGGAATATCATAAGATTTTACATTGTTTCCTTTTCACGTGTGCATTCTTCTTGAAGAGCACATATTTTCGATATAGGGGTCAGTGATGCTATATAACAAGGAGCATCGGATATCTCTTGTTTCTTCTTCATTTGTATTTGTTTCCCAAAAGTAAAATTGAAGACGTACTTAAGAATATTTGAAAATCTAAGTCCTTAAACATGACAATGTTGGGATAATGATGGTCTCGACGTGGAAAACAAATGCAATTACGTAACGGGTAGGGACCAGGTGTCCGGAAGGAGTCAGCGTCCCCTGTCGGCGGCAGGCCACATCCATTATAAAATGACAGGTACTTATTCATCTGAACAAAGGACAAAGGAAGACCTCTTCAATCTAACATTCAAGGAGGGATCAAGGGCAGCGATAATCACCCGTATGTCTTTCACATCCACCACCAAGAATCTACGGTCAATTTGAAATGAGATTCTAGGATTGATTCCCCGTCATACCCTGTATAGACGATTTAATAATTAGCTTAAGCTAGATTTAACAAAAAGCTACAAAACAATATCCGAAACATTGCAACAGAAAAACAATGTCCGAGGGTAGACACCAGCGGCAGCAAGACTAAACACAATGACGTATTCGTTCACATTAAATATGTCGAATTCAAAATTGTAAACATAATATTTAATTTCTGCAGTGTAGTGTAAGTGGATTTCGACATAAAATCTCTGATTTATAAGTTTAATTTATCACTGCTTTTGGAGAAAAGAACAGGTCTAATTCCCCCAATTCCAGCGTTCAAGTATTCGACCATTAACGTTTTAAGCGCATATAGTTAAACGCGTCAATAAATGTCCCTGAAGGCAGCAAAGGATTTACCTGACTAGACAAGTGGTTTTGATATAGAGGAACATTTCTTAAGAAGAGGCAATTTTTCGAAGGAGTCCTTTAAAGAAAATTTTTCTTTAAGGTAAACTCGATTGTTTCTTTGACCGTTTAGACTACTACTTTAAAAACTTTGGTGCGTGTTTTATTTGTGCTTCTTAAAGAAAGGCCTTAATGAACGTGAATTTCATAACCGATACCTCGCCCAATTGAAAATCAATTTACTTAACCCAGTGATCAGCGCTTGACGAAATACCAAAAACTCTCAAGGGAAATGAGTGAACGTCGTGTTGCTGTGGTAAGTTTTTCCAACGATCATTTAAAAACAAAATTGTGTTAGGAAATTACTTATGACAGTTAGTATAAGCCAATAGCCAATATACTTAATATACCTGTATGGTCTTGAGTGTATTTCATATTTGAGTTTTAATTCACAGAAGAGTGTGTGTTTTACATCAATTTTTTTTCAAACACGGAATCAAAGCTTGCAAAAGAAAAGTAGTTATTGAATGTACAGGTAGTTTCCATTCGGTACATGATTTAGTTGCTAAACAGGTGTCAAGATCTGGGACATTTACCACGACTTTTGAAAACTTAACTTACTCTACGTTCTCTTCGGTCGACTGGTAATCCGGTATTAACCTAGTGCTATTTATAAATCGATATTTAAAAATTAGAAATGCTCTGATATTACTAGCTTAATTGACAGGGTACTGTTTTGCTTGGAAGGACAGAATCGGTTCTGAATGTACACAGGTACGATTACTGGTCTTCCCTAAGTAGGACAGAATACTCACTGACCTCCATCACATATCATCCTTTAGTAACCATGTTCTAGATACGTCGTCCGGTCCGAGCGTAGTTTTACTCTTCATTACTGACAGATGCGTACTGTAGAGATGCTCTATATTCGACATGTACATGCTTATAAGCGTAGTGTCAGTATTCAAAATAAAATTATCATATAATAGACAAAGAGTACATGACAAGTTATAAACAGGAACAGAAGTTTACATTTAGTGGTCAAATGAGTCGTTTACAAATACTGATCCCTTTTTCAACAAGTTATATTGAATTTTCAAAAGACCTAGTTAAGAGACGTTTTGAGACAGTAGTGATCGAACAAGTTGAAATATACATTTTTGTAGATTTCGTCATCTCCAGTGAATGACATTTTGATTGGATTCTGATGTACAAGTGATATTGTATCTCAAATCACATGATAATGAATCTTATATTGTATTCTGGTCATGTTTAAAGGGTAAATATAATAAAAAAGTATTTCAAGAAGGAATATGATGGATTTCTTGGTTTCTGTTTATGCCTTTACCAAGGAAATTTAAATTAGTTCACAAAAAGATGTTTTTGTCTGACAGGTGACGGGGTCCAACAAGGGTATCGGTTACGCGATTGTGAGAGGTTTGTGCAAACAGTTCGACGGTGATGTCATCCTGACAGGTAGGGATTTTTTTTAGTATTGATAAACACCTGTCTTTTTTCACCTGAAAATTAATAGATTAACACAAATAAACTTATCACTTACAGAAAATAGGAAGAGACTTTATGCACAATTTGATTGTTCAGTCATATAATGTGAAAATAAAAACTGAAATACCCCTCTATGGTCTGTTTGAAATAATGAAAGCCGTCAACCTTCTCCATTGTTTGCATGATATTTCAATTCTGGAAATGAATAACGTTTAAGAATTTCGGGGACTATGGAAGTTAACGTTAAGTTAGAATTTGACTTCAAACTATTGAAAGGTTGAGCATTTTAAAATATTTTCAGCAAGAAATGAGACTCTCGGCAACGAAGCGGCTCGAAGTTTGAAAGAGGAAGGATTGAATCCGAAATTCCATCAACTTGACATCTGCGACAAATCCAGCATAGAAAAGCTCAGGGATTTTCTGAAAGCTAATTACGGAGGACTTGATATTCTGATAAACAATGCGGGGATTGCATATAAAGTAAAAATTATGATATACTGCATTACAATGGCTTTGATTTGTTACTTTGATTATGTAATATAAACTTCGAAAAGACTTCTAATCAATCATGTTTACACTATTGTGAATCCACTACATTTTAACGCATGCTGTATTATCTACTTCAGACCACGGTATTTAGTGACAACTTATCTGAGTCTGTAAAACAAGTTTCGGAATTAGAAATAAGTTAGTTTAATCTGTCTAATTAATTTAATCGAAATCTGTGTAACCAGGTCCAGATTAAATGTTCATAACGAGAATCACTTGTTGAAGAAAAGATTATGTATTCCCTTATAATGTCTGATTGAATAACTGTAAAAACTATATAGCAGTTAGGTAAGGAAACAAATACACAACATATAGCCTGATTATATCTATACTTGTTTCAAAAGAAAGCTTTCAACAAAATTTCCTTTTAAAGTGTATACTTTGTTATTTCAGCAATCATCAACAACACCGTTTGCAGAACAGGCAGAAGTTACATGCAAAACAAACTTTAACGGAACACTGAATGTATGCAATATTCTATTCCCAATACTCAGACATCATGCCAGGTAAAAGAACCTAGTACTGGTTTTTGTATCTTTCTTTGGTCAATTAGATCTAAACCTAACTAATTACTCTACTATTCAGTTTGAATTTTTTTCACCGAACTAGAGTATTCCATGCAATAGGCGTAGCGTGCCAACAGGAAACGCTGACTCTTTCCATATGTTTGTTCCAGCCTCGCTTGTAATTCAGAAATGTTTTTATGTTTAGAGTTTTAAATGTCCTTTTCCTGTACTGTAAAGCCTCAAAAACCTGGCCGTCATAACTCCGTATGCTTCACATTCAGGACAAACTTTCCAGGTAACAGAATTTCCAATTTGCAAAGGTCATAATAGAGATGTTGTGTCAGTAATCCAGACGCTTCATTTATCGGGACAATTTACTTGGGATCGAAGGCGTCCGGGTTAATTAGGTTCCACTATATATCTCTCAGTTATGTTTTCATCAATCTTCATGTATGAATCAATCAAATCCATGGAACCAGATATACAAACATTTACACAATTATTATCAAAAACATTTACACCATCTTTAGAAAAATTAATTCGGTTATAACATGACAATCAAAATATTCATACTTTATTGTTGGTTGCAAGAATCTTTCACTCATATGGAGACATCAGCACATGTCTGTGAAGGGTTAACAATTTGTCTATACTCGGCACTTACGGGCGTAGAGCAGTGAGGGTTATTTAACGTGCCAACACTAACTGAGACGCGGGACGTCGATTTTTACTATCTCATACGAAAGGCGGAGTGGCTGGGGCTCGGACCCCGGAGCTCTCGTTTCAAAGTCGAACACGCTAACCACAAGGCCACGACGCCCAATACATTTTTATGTAATGAACTATCTATGCATTTCCAAGGCGGGGGTTACATTAATAAATATCAGTATCATTGATAATCAGGGTTATTTTTCTCTTGTCGTACACCAAGTCCCGTCAATCTATACTCGAGAAGGCAATTATACGTGCGTGAACCAGGTATAACTAGCCCTTCCGGAGTACCCAGACTCATTCCCGGTTTTAATGGGGTTCGGTTTACTCTATTGTCAGTTTTATGCGTCGTTGCGTGGATTATTATATGTAACATCTCTTTCAGTTTTGGTCATAGCCTTGTCTGTTCGATTAATAGTTTACATAAAATTCATCTAGGTATCTTCAATCCTCTTTTTTACATAAATCAAATCAGATACATGTACATACACTTCTAATTCAAAAAAGTCAATTTCATTTTTTTCAGTAGCTGTAATTTCATCTTAAATCTAGTAACTATCATATAGTAAATTTTGATGCAATAATTCTTAATTTGTCCAATATCTATATTTGATCTATGTGAACAGAGTATGCAACATATCAGGTGGGGTAGTTCGGTCAACATTTCCTAAGTGTAGCCCGGAGGTCCAAGCACGACTCACAGATGAAAACCTTACAATGCCTCAACTTGAAGGATATTTTAAAGAATTTGTAGAGTAAGTATTATTTTATCATCATAGGAAAATGATAAAACACATTCTATTTTGAAACTTCATTTATTTTTGTCGTTTCAGATTATCTAATTCAAGATTGTAATGATTTCTTGTCAGCCTAATGAACCTAAGTATATGTTGTATAAAGATGATGTGTTATGTCAATAATGTATTTCCTAATACATGTATATTGATATGTCCAAGGCTTCTTAACTAGATTGGTTTTGGTCAAAAGCTGCGAGGCAACTAATTCATATATATAAGGTATGCCTTTATTCCAGCAAATGTGTTTATGCGGAAAATATTCATTTTAAGTTGACCTGACTATTATATCCAAAGGATCTCTCTCTCTCTCTCTCTCTCTCTCTCTCTCTCTCTCTCTCTCTCTCTCTCAGTTGACTTTGAGTCATTTATTTAAATGTATTATTTCAGTTCTGCAAAGGCAGGTGATTTTGCTCAGAAAGGTTACCCAAAAAGTGCCTATAGTATGTCTAAGGTCGGCGTGACTGTGATGACGCTGGTACAGCATAGAGAGATGCTTAAAGACCCCAGAGAGGACATAGTCATTAATTGTGTAAGAATTTCATCTTATGAATAAATGGTTGTAGAACAGCGGGGAAAACATGTTTGTCCGAAGAAATTATGTTAAACTTCAGAATTTTAAATCATCATACATTTTTGCCTTATCCTTCCTGTTTTCTATCCCAATCTTCGTCATGTCGTTCTGTTGTAAGCCTTTCGTCATAAAATCTGTATTATAATTTATGATTATCAAATTATTACGCAAAATAAGATTTTTAAAACCGTTTCATCTACTTCATTCGTTGAAATAAGTTTCTTAAGTATTTTTTCCTATTACTATACTCTCTGGAAACCTACTTGAAACTAGTGAAATATTACACCTGATTCATGGATGATATTACATTTCATCTGAAAACCACGTGAATAGACTGTAATTTTATCTTTACGTGTTCGTAAAACTGCAAATGAAATTACAATGCCAACAGTGAACAAATGTTTCTTTTTGTAGTGCTGCCCTGGCTACGTAGACACAGACATGACTTCACATAAAGGAAGAAAGACAATAGATGAAGGTAACACGTTTCTATACTTTTCTACTTCCAATTTATCATTCTGTATACACTAAATGACGTCACAATTCTTAATATCCCATTTTTACCGCGGGGAAATATTACAAAAAATACTTTTTCTGTCTCAGAAATCGACAAATATTCAAAAGAAATGGGTCAGTAAGTATACTCAAGGATAATTCATATTACGAAAATAACAGATACCATATTATTATACCTCTATGATAGATTCTTAATTTTCATTGGACAAACGCATTCACGTGACAAGGATAAAAAAACATA
>JACSZP010003749.1:15766-31273 GCA_016161895.1 Pinna nobilis | reverse complement strand
TATTGATGTTTAACGTCCCACTCAAGAATATTTCACTCATATGGAGACCTCACCGTGTGCCGGTTAAGAGGGTCAAATTTTGCCTATGCTCAGCACTGTAGGCCGTAGAGCAGGGAGGGTTCTTTAAAGTGCCAACACCTACTGTGACACGGGACCCCGGTTTTTACTGTCTCATCCCAAAGACAGGGGCGGCCAACTGTGGAGTGATGGTGCACGGATTCAAACCCAGGACCCTTCGATTCGAAGTCAAACACACAAACCACTCAGCCACGGAGGCCCCAGGTGCTGACTGCAAACAGTAATCTGTATGAACTCAAAATTCAACTACAGCAACCCCCCTGATCAAGTAAAAATAGTCTGAGTCTACATAACAGGTATCATCACGTATAACAAGACACTGAATAATATAGGGACTATCCATTTGTGCTACACAGCTATGTCATTGTATATCTCACAACCTTAAGTAGTAAAGTAGTAAAACATGACCATTGGTTAAACAAACCATGGCAACATTTAAGTCCATTCAAAAATATATAAAAAAAAAATTCTTGCCAAAATAATATAAACTTTATATGACAATGGAGGGAATTAAAATTGTGACATGGGCAGATACATAAATGAGGAAAAAAAATCATGGATAAGTCATAAGTCACATAAATTACAGTATTGGGGATTCTGACATTCAAAAATAGGCACGACCATTCATTAAATTCACACATTAAAACTAAATAATACACTTACATATTCTGTTAAATAAATAAAACTCTTGCAAATGATTGTTGTAAATCTCAGCACTGTCTCATCAAAATGAAATCACAAAATACAAAATAAAAATGATATGCTTTTACTGGACGGTTATTTTGGAATGTCAAGTATTCCTCAGGACGGAAGAAACATAAAGTCACCATCAATATCAGTGGGCTGTTTCCAACATGATTTATTTTAAAACTGAAGCTTTGAGATTTCTGTTCAGATCCCTATAAGTTCTCTTCTCTTCATATCAAAAACCTCTCATCCACTAAAGTCTTCTTTGCTAGATTCTTTCTCCCACCACTGTCCCTAATCAATGCAATTAACTGAAAAACATGAAAAAGAAAAAAACGATTATTTCTCAGTATGGTGCAAAAAATACAAAAGATCATAAAAAAAGTTTGTACAATGAGAAATCTTCATAAAACGAAACTTTTGAGATTTGGTCCAAATTTATGAGTCTTTATACTTCAATTTTTATGCTGTTAATATCTAATAGGTTGTATTGTTGTTAGTAGTCCCACTCAAAAATCTTTCACTTATATGAAGCCTTCACCAATGCTGGTAAATTGCACCAAATTTGACCTAAGTGCAGCACTTGTGGCCATTGAGAAGTGAGGGCTCTTTAACATAATGACAACAACTGTGATACTGGACCTATTTCTTAGTCTAATTTGAATGACAGGGCAAGCCAACCACAATACTGTACAGATTCAAGCCCATGATCAGTGATCAGAAGGCTAGTACAACTCCACAATCCATACAACTCTTCCTACATTTATACATTCATTTCATCTTTCCAGTTTTTGTTGCTGTTTAGCGTCCAACTCAAGAATTTTTCATTTACCATAAATTGAGATGTACACATATGCTGGTGATGGGCTACAAGTTTGGCCCATGCTCAACACTTAAGGTAACTGAAGAATGAGAGTTCTAAAACATATAAACACTAACTGTGACTGGGAAAACTTGTTTTTACTGTCTCATCCAAAGGACAAGAAAAGGCAGTTGCCTCCGATGAGTCAACTCAAACCCACAAACTCAAAGTGAACATACCATGATAGCTAATGAACCTGTCATATAGGTTAACTGCATGTACATGTACTTACACATAAATATCTCAGTTACATAGGCTGACTTATTTTTAAATACACAAGTATCCAAGTTATGCAGGCAACTGTACATAATTGTGCACAGGTACAGTGGGGCCTCGTTAATCCTGATGCCTTCGTATAAAAGCAAATTGTCCGGATAAATGTAGCATCTGGTTTACTGAAACAACTCCTCTACAATAACCAGTACAATTGAAAAATTCTGCTGCCGGGAAATTTTCTCCCATCTGGATTATTGGCGTCTGGATTATTGAGGCTCGACTATATCCAAGTTTTACAGGCTGGTACCTACCTCCACTAAGATATAGGTTATGACTCCCGCCAACACAAAGTTTTTGGCTATCAAGTCCACTATACAGAACAGGAGTGTGTCAAATAGTAGAAGTGTGACTTCATTGCCATAGAAAAGACACTGGTCAAACGAATGGCCATCATCTGTAAGATCAAAAGAAATACTTCATTATGATTCTTAAATCAACAATGGACAACTTTAATACAATGGTAACCCCTTATGTCGAACCCTCATATACAGAAATCCCATTTAATTTGAAATGATTTAAACTTCCAGACTAAATTACTTTGTTTCTATTTTAACCTGGTTATTTTGAAAAATCCTGTTTATTGGAGGGAAAAATTCATTTCCCTCCAGTTTCACTATATCTTGGTTCAGCTGTACTTTACAGTATGATTTCAGTATGTTGCATACTATGTTAAACAGCTGTACTTTACAGTATGATTTCAGTATGTTGCATACTATGTTAAACTATGTTTTTATTGTTTGAATTTTTATACTGACATTACATTTGTATAAATAACAATGACAAATAGAATTAAAAATCAAGTTAGATAACTTATATAAATCCGTCTCCTGTGATACAGTAAAGTTGTAAAGTTGACAATAATATTTGATCCCTTGATTGCATTAAAGCGGTAATTTCTGGCTAGGTAAGAAACTATTTCACCTTGGTTATTTTGAAAACCCTGTTTATTTGACAGAAAATTCACTCAAAAACACTTTCAAACGAATAAATATTTCTAATATTAACAATTTCCTTTAACAGTGTATAATTTAATTATGTCTATAGAAATGGGACAGAACACTTATCAAAAGGCTTCCTTCTTCAGGAGTTATTTGCCCTTGGCTGTACTAAGGGTAAATAGTTTATACATTCATCAGGGCTGAAAAAAATGTTTCCAGTTCTTAATCTGTGTGATAAAAGTATGTATCAAAGGGGCAAAATGGGAGATAAGAGTTCAGAAAACAGTGAAATATACAAACCATTATAGAAAATTCCTTTCTCTGAAGCATCAAGAAACTCTGTGTCCATAATACTCTCTAAAAGTGTCTTGTCTTTCACCACATAATCCAAACTCTTAAGTGACTGAAATATTGTAAGGTCAAAGTTCAAAGTACTGGAGAGGCAAGGATATACATACAAAAGTGGCACTTGTATAAAACACACTTACAGTAATAGCACTGGACAGGCTAATCTTCTAATGTCACAGTAAAGAATTTTCTCTTCTGGTCTTTTTTCTATTTTTTTATACATGTAATATTTAAATTGTAGTTTTTGTAGTTGCACCAATTTTTCACGAATATCTGTTTGTGAGAATACAAAAAAGAGATATAAATCACAGAATTTGAACATATTTGATTCTAAGAGCCTTGATCTTTGATTAAAAGGAGATTATGCACTAAAAATACCTCGTAGTTTGGTAAATACTGCATCTGAATTTATTGGCAAAATAGGTCTGTAACCTTTTATTTCCTTGCAAAACTGCTGTCTATCAAGTATACATCCAATAACCAATTCAAGAAAATATAGTTCTGTGAAAATTTACAGAACTACAGTACAGTAAAATGTGTCTTACGAGACCATACCAACAGGCATAGATATGTGGTCTAACCAGACAGGTAGTCTCTCAAGACAGGTTTTACTTCACAGATTATTCAGTAAATTGTTTCTCTGTGAAGGCGATAAATTTGGCATACACTCCGCACTTAAGGCCATAGAGCAGGGAGGATTCTAAAATGTGCCACACCTATTGTGACCCGGGGCCTCGGTTTTTACTGTCTCATATGGAAGACAGGGACAGCCAACTGCAGGACGGAGTGGATTCAAACCCCAAACCTCATGATCAGAAGGGAAACATGCTAGCCAGTGAGCCATGGCATAAGGCTAAGGTAAGTAAAGTTACTCACATGATCTATAAAGCCAGAGAAGAACTTATTAACAACATTGTATGCCTCCACTTGTTTGTCTGTGATGCCGCTTTTCTCTTTGCCTCCCCCTGCACCAACAGCTCCAGCTCCCTGTGTAAACACAAGATATTGAAGTAATGAATCTTACACAAGTCAGGCCTCCATAGATAGACATTAAAAATGAAGAGATCATGATCAATATAACAAGGTCTCAAATGAAGATTATAAGGCATGCCTCATAAGGGTAGTCGTTATCAAATGAAGATCATCTTATGTCATAATCAATATAGCCAAGTCAACAAACAACTCTGATTCTACATGTAGAAAAAAGGGTCATCTGAATACCAAATGCATACACTAGCACAGTTTTTTTTATCATTTATTCAACTATACATCTACACTCGAACAGATGGACAGGGTCAATTAATATGACGTCTTGACTATTTGACTACTGTATAGGTTTAATTTCCCCCCTAACCTGTATTATTTTTTGCCCTGATGAACTTGCAAACAGTTGTGCCCCCTTTTTAAGTTTGGCCAGTCTTGTCATAAATATTCTATTCAAGAAAAATAAATCTCTCAAATCGCCTAGTTTTGAATTTGCCCAATGATGACGAGAACGAAAATAAGAAGGAGACACAATTTTCCCTGTATACGTTGTTTAAACTAAAACTGCTTCAGCTTACCTCGAGGGCCACTGGTAACATGACCTCTTCATACTTGAGACGTAACTTGCGAGGTAAAGACATCACAAATGTCTGTTGTTCCGTGTCTGGCAAGAGACCTCTTTTCCCGCAAAGATCCTCCTGAAAAATACGAAAGCCAAAGAAATATGTTGAGTGCTCAAATTGATTGGTCGATTGTATTGTTGTTTAATGTTCCTCTCAAGAATTGTTCACCTTAATGGTAGGGGTGTGTATCATGAAAAAGTCCACGATACGATACGTATCACGATGCTAAGGTCGCGATATGATACGTATCACAATACAACATGTTTTTATTTAAGAGCAGTTTTCCTTGAATATCCTTCAATTCAAATGCATCCAAGACTGCTGAATAAGGTGAAAATACAACTATACATTTCATTTTTTTCTGTATGAGAGACATCCACTTCTTTTTAAAGCCACAGACATGTGTTAATATGTGTACAAGTATGTAATTTCAGGTATCTTATTCACATTAAGTTGATAACTGCATTAGAGACAGACACTTCCGTGTTATCCGCCATTTCGATTATAATACGGGATCGAGGCAAAGTGAAAAGCTCTGTCCCGGGAGATAACTCTTTAAAAAAAAAACTTGCATTGCAGTATCACGATACTGCTCTGCTGTAACGATGTATTGTATCGTGGCTTCCACGATCCAATATATCGATGCATCGCCATATCGTTACACCCCTATTAAATAGAGATGTCACAGTATGTCGGTGAAGGGTAGAAGGGTAATAAGTTTAGCCTATGCTCAGCACTTATGGTCATTGAGTAGTGAGGATTCCTCAACATGTTGATACCTACCATTAAACAGGACCTTGGCTTTTACTGTCTCATCCAAAAGACAAGGGGGTCAATACCTGGACCTCACGAAGGCAAACATACTAACCACTAGGCCACGGCAGTCCCTCAAAAAGGACAGGGACAGTCCCTTAAAAATGTCCCTAAATGAAGGCCCTAATCGTGTGGAATGAATTTGAGAAATATCAAAGACCTATCTTTTCTAGCTTAAACAATATTGTCTAGAATAATTTTATCTTCTGGCAACAACAATCCCAGAAGTACCAGTATTATTTTTCGATGAGCTTTCATCTCTACAAGCTAAAACTAACCAAACAATACTTTTGGCTTATATATTTCTTTAAGTGCAATAGTAACATACCCCTTCTCTTTTCATCATTTCACACATTTCCTTCATATTTGTGTCAGCTTTTCCATGGACGGATCTCCCGTGAATGTAGAAACCATATTGTGCATGCTGCATAACGAATACGCTTATGTTGCTCATAGAACACAAGTCCACAAACTGTCGTACTTTGTCCTCGATGAAACGCTCGTATATAAAGGTGAAAAAAATCCACTGGACAATGGCTGAAATGAAACAACAAAAAACATTACCTAAAGTCCTCTGTTAAAATGCTAAAGTACATGTATTAAAGTAAAAAAGCAACTGGAAACAAATAACAGCAAATAAAACAAAGTTCTTCTATCTTCTGACTAGAAAGCACAAATAACCTTGTGCACAGATATATGCCTTATACACAAAGTGTGCATCTCTAAATGTACTCAGTATTTTCTTTGAATGCATACAGTAAACACATCCTTCTGCACTGAGTACACATGTCCTAATGTACAAAGTGCATATGTCCTACCAAAATGAGTACACATGCCCTACTATATTGAGTGCATATGTCCTGATGCACAAGGTACATGTGTCCTACCCCACTGAGTATACATGGCCTACCACACTAAGCACACATGTCCTACTGTACTAAGTACACATGTCCTACTGCACTGAGTACACATGTCCTACTACACTGAGAACACATGTCCGCACTGATTACACATATCCTAATATACACAGTGCACCATCTATAATACACAAGTAATAGTGTACTTACCAACCAGAAGATAGATGAGAGCTGCCACAGCGTATCTGAACATTGGAGACTGCTCAGCTTGATAATCTGTATCTGCCTTAATCACCTGTCCATTTGGGTCTTTTGTGGCAACATTTTCAAATCCGACATAATTCAGGAAGAACACAACAGCAAATATCTGGAATATGTGGTTAATCTTTCTGCATGTTTGAATTTCATTCCACTCATTAGCTACAAAGTAAGTTCTCCAGATGGATACGGGATTTTCCTTTTTTCCGTCCTTGTTCTGGGAGGTGGCACTTTTTGGCCTTTCCCAGTCTATCATGAAAACATCTGCTGTGCACTGCTGGAAGACCATGTGGGCTATCTGTAGACATTTCAATGCAAATGCAGCACCATAGAGTCCCAACCACTCCTCGTAGGCTAAATCTTGTAACAGGAACAGGTACACCACACTTTGTCTCTGCGAAAAAAGGAAGGTATTACTGTCTGCAAATATCCATGTTGCTTAAGAATTAATCAAAGGCTAAAGAATATCATCCAACATCTTAGAAATGGGAACCCCATAGTCTGTTTAACAAGTTCACCATATTGACCATAAAACTTCTGTAGTGATGATTTCAATCGTTTTAAAACATCCCTGTGCGAGTAGTTTATTAGCAAATCATCTAGTCCTCCATTTAAAGCATTCATAGGAGCAGCATGCCCTTGCATAACATAAGTTGTGAAATAAAATCACCATGGGCAGAAGACAGAATATTGCTACTGAGGAACGGAAAGTTTGTGATATTAAAATTGCAATTATCATACTTATAAATTTGTAAGATGAAATTTTCAGGTATAAACCAAAAATATAGAATATCTGCCACATTTCTGAGAAAAAAGACCAATCGAGACAGTTCTTACCTTGTAAAAGACCAGGAAATAAAACGCAATTCCAAATGTGATGACAAAAAATACATTGGAGAGGACACCACTGACATAGAAGATGAAGTTGATAATGGTTGCAAAATCAATAGCAAGCCGACCAGCTCTCTTAGACCACACCCAAGTCTTGAAGCCAGCAAAGATAACTCCTGCCGTGGACAATGTGCCGACAGCAATCTGAAAATCCCTCCTGTACTTTGTCAGATCCATAGAGTACTTCACAGTAAATGTTGGCTGAAAAATATGGCAAAGGGACATAAGTTATACAGATAGGGGCACAGAAATATTGTCAATACAGGTTTTTTGAGATACTAAAACACTATTTTGACAGTTTTTGGTTTTCTTTTATTCTAATCATCACATGATAATCGGACAATTGTTTAGCATTGATTTGTTACATAGCAACAATAACAAGGAACTTAAAATACCAGCAAACTCTGTTTTTGACAGCTGGTCCACGCGAAAAGGAAAACCTGAGAAAATCAAAATTGGTTCTGGATTCTATCTTGTGCAGTTGTTTTGTACCAAGATGCAAGGAAGACAGATGGAAAAGGGTAATCTTAACCAAACTATATGTATTGCTTGTATTAACCAATTATTGTAGATGCTTAACAACTGAAGCAAAACAAATCATAATTTTTGAACCAGATTGGTATCTCAAAAGTCCCGAATTTACAGATGTGCATAATTGTATGAACAGGAGTAAAAACTGTAAAACTAGATAACAAACAAAAAAAGTACAGCTATAGAGAAGCAAATTTTTATCTCTTGTAAGATTACTTTTTTATCTAACTTGTGGTTAATTTACTACTGCCATACAACCAAAAATGTTTCAAAGGAGAAAGTTTTAGAATAGAACAATCTCTTGTTGCTCAGTCTTTTTATATTACTAAATAAATACAGTGGAACCTGTCTTCAGAGACCACCTGTCTTAAGAGACCATCAGGAAAACATCTTTATAAGTAATCATATAAATAACATCTGTACTGAGAGACCACCTAGAAGGGACCACATTTGCCTGGCAGAAGGGGTGGCATCCCAAGGCAGGTTCCACTGTATGTTTACCACTGTTCTTAACTGAATAAAATATGGTTATAAAAAAATGGATTTACACTATTCTCCAGATTCCCTTGTATTCTTTACAAGTAAAAGAAATTTAAGGATATGATACAGACAATACTTACAGTCACAGTGGCGCCCTCTAGGGCACTGGTCCGTGACACCTGGTCATATGTTACGGTAAAGTATGGTGGATATATACGTCCATTTCCCAGTGTTGAGTAAAGGCTGATAGTAATGTCTATAGACTTGGCGTATCTGACATACTCTGGATCACCTTGAAAGGAAGAAGATCAGAAATTTATGACAACATCATTGTCATCATGCAAGAAAACACTAGGCCCCAGTGGATTCTTGAACTATAAGTATTCATTTATTAGGGATCTAGAGGATATTAGTAATTTAAATAATACAGTGAAACATTGCTACTAAGACCACCCAAGTGAAATTGCAACTTTTCTGACATGATTAGAACTGGCCAGGACCAGATCCGTATCAGAGATGAGAATCTTTGTAATTTTTAAAAAGCCTGACACAATAAGTACTTGACTACAGATTCCCATTAGAAAGGTATACTCAGACTATTAGTAATACCATACACAACAGCATATGATAAAAATTCTCATCTCTGTTGATAAGTTTTATCCTACACAAGGAGGGTTCCAATTTGAAAATACCCTCTATGACACAGGACCTTAGTATTTACTGCCTCATCAGGACAGGCAAAGTCAGCCACCTCTGCCAAGTGGATATGAACCCACAAATAAACTAGCCATGGAGCACATCAAAACCTTGTTAGATAAATGTTATTCCTCAGTCAACTAGGTCTTTTTTTTCAACAGTTGGTTACACTTAAACAAGGGTTAACTTTAATTGACCCTGCAGAAATATAGTAACCAAGCCTCAGATCTAGGCAAAATTTCCTGTATTTAATGAATTGTCTGACAAAAGGTTCTTGTAGATCTTAACAATCTAATTGTTATCAATAGAATTTAGTTCAGGGCTTTATATCAATCATTGATTATATTTAATCAATGGTTAAAATCTAACCAGCAGATGAACAATATGGGCCCTGCTGGTAATCACACTTACTTGTAGTTGATGCCCCAGTTGTTACTTCGTTGTCCACCAGGAAAAATCGCCTCACTAAGATCCAGTCCCTTGTGTTTGTCCCTGAGGGGACAGAAATATAGAAATGTGTGAGGAAAGGCATAAATGAAAGGTTAGGTAAAGTAAAATACTGGCTGCTTATAAATCCAGCTATACAGTTATTCAAAGTATCAAAATTTGGTACCATCCAAATATTTCCTAACAGGTCCATACATACACACTGCAGGGAGGGAATTGGCGATGGTAACCTATTTACGGGTTACCAGGTTTGAGTGTCTGGGTAACCCATTTTTCAAAATAAGTTACCACCTTTTTTTCTACAATTGTATGTCTACCAGACATGTATATGTATACACAATTTACATGTACATCTTTTCTGGTTACAGCTACTTACAATGAACCACTTCCTTGTACATGTATACATGTACAAGATATGATGCATATCAACTTTGTTGACACTGCACTTTTTCATCATGTTGAAAATAACAAATATTGTATTTTCTTTACTTTGCAGCCAGTCATTGTCTGTTATTTATCATCCAGGATAAGTATATGAATCCACCAGCTTTGAATCAAAGACCCAGTAGGCTATTCATTAATTCATTTAAAACAAACAAACTTCACAAAAATGTGTTGACCAATAATAATAAATCTCAATAAAAGTGAGCACTCATAACAATTCAATGATAAGTATTTGGATAACATATTATAGCTGTCATATCAATTAAGCTAATTGTCGCAACATAGTGAGCCTAAGTGAGGGTTAATCTTACATGAACCCTCTGTTGAATAAATTACAATCTATTATAATGTTCATGTTTATGTACATAAAGTTAAGTTAGTGAATAAATTCAGAGTAGAGCAGATGCTCATGTCATGCTTCACTGATATCACCTTAGATATGTCAAATGTGGTGAAAGATGGATCGTTCGCCCTAAAATCAAACCTGGTAACCCCATGCATAACCCGAATGATCGTTCGTCGCTTAATTCCCACCCTGCACTGCATAACTAGTTTTAAAGGGGAACATACTTGCAAAATTTGATTAAGATTGTTTACTTCTTTTACAAGAAATATTTCTGTCAAACACTGATAAAATGAGAGTTCAAAAATCAGATGCTGCTAAGAGGAGAACAAGGAAATTAAGAACACACCCCTTCACAGGTAATGGCAAGCTAAACATAAATAACCCCACATATCAATTCCATATCTATAACTGGCACTGATGGGCCAGAATTCTGTGCACAAAAAAAAGAAGAAAAAAAAAAGAAAATCACAGATAACAAAGTATCAATTGCCAGAAAAAGCAGGAGACAATATACAAATGGTGAATATTGGACTGACACGGACCTCTGACAAACAAGAGGTGGAATCGGGTGCCATGGAGCAGTAAGATTTTCCTGCAGACAGGTCAAACCCACTGCGAGTTCACAGTTGAATAAGATAAAATAACCAACAAATAAATCCTTATACAAAAATGGAAACAAAACAAAAACTACAATGGAATAGGTCATTCAACATTCTATGCAGTGAAACATTGTGATTGCAAACAAGGTTTTTATTGTGACCATAAAATTTGTGAAATTCTGACAATGGATATGATTTGTTTCATCCTTGTGAAAAAATTTTTCAGTAATTACTTTGTGTACATACACATCTTACCTTGATTGGTCGCAGATCCCTGGTATATCAGATTCATAATCCTTATCGGCACAGCATAAAGTTGTGGCAAACTATCTAGTGGGAATTCTATATCTTAACATGATTAAGGAGACAAATTGATGGCTTAATCAACAATATATTTATAGTAAAACTTGATTTACTGGTCACCTATATATAAAGACCACCTGGTAACAAAGACCATTTTTCTCTTCCCCAATAATACCATTTTTTGTGTACAAACCAGTCTCTATATAAAGACCACCTCCCTATAAAGACTGGTTTTCCTGTGCCCCTAAGGAGGTCATTATACACAAGTTTCACAGCATATTATTGGAACAAGTTTGGTAATCTCTCAACCGGAATATTATAGTGTAGACGCATTAATCTGGACGCCTCTGTCACAAGACAAATTATTTTAATAAATGAAGGGTCAGGATTACTGAAACGGATCTTTAATGATGGCAAATGCAGTTGAAAGATCTGTTCCCAACAAGTTTGTCTGCTAAATGAAGCAGCCAGATTATTGGTGTCCGAATTCATGAGGGTTGACTAAATGAAAGTTACCTGTTTAGTACTTTGTCTGCATCATTTCTCAATACCAGTAAATGACATAAGCTTATTTCAACTTATACATTTCTATGTAATACAATCACTTGCAACCTTAAAACAAAACAAATGCTTAATTTACCAATTAAATTACAAAAGTAATGTGAGAAAATAGCTTTATATGAAAACTTGTTGAAAATACATCTAGTAAATAATTGAATTTCTTTTATGGTTGTAGGTAGGTTGCATTGTTGTTTAAGGTCCCATTCAAGAATATCTTACTTATATGGAGACGTCACCATGTGCCGGAGAAGGGCAAAAAGATTTTGCCTATGCTTGGCACTTATGCTCGTAGAGCATGGAAGATTCTTTAACTAGTCAATACCTACTGTGACAAGGGACCTCAATTTTGACTGTCTCATTTGAAAGACAGGGACAGTCAACTGCAACATGGCTTAAAAATTTCTTTTATATAGGAAATACAACACAAGTATAAATATGATGAATATATCATACATTAAATAGAAAATCAGCATAGAATACTTTTAGGACTGTACTCTATAGCCTACTTCTTTTTCATATACACACACAGTATTACAGTGTAAAGGATACATAGATCAAAGAATTCCAATGGATACTTCACTCTGTCCCAGAGATCTATAGCTGGTATTGAACACTGGAAAGAAAATCACATAACATAACTATATGTCAGGGCTAAAAAAAAATACAGCTGAATCTCAAAAACTCGAAGTGCTCGGGACCACTGGTAATATTTGAGTTTTAGAGACTTGAGTTTTAAAAAAAATGGTATCATTTCAGCTGAAAGCTATACCGCTGACCCAGATCCTCCTAGTAACATCCTTTCTCTGAAAATGTTCTCATTACTCATCACTTTAGTAATTATTCTGATATAACTAAATACTGCGGTCATCACAATGCTGTATAAACATGCAGTAATTACAATTTCTGCTAGTGATTCCCACCTCGAAAGATTGAGATTGAGATTAATTCAACAGAAAAACATTTCAAAAGATCAATGTTCAAGAAGTCAAGACTAGATCTGCTTAATTTATTAGAGTAAAAATTGGGACTTGAACTTTGTTTTTAAAGATTAAAAACTTCGTGAGAAAGACATTGGAGTTTTCAAGATTTGACTGTGCTTTTATTCACTACTTCTGGGCAAGTAGGGACAAATAGTTCTTTGTAATACTATTCACTTGGGAAAAAAGTAAAATTTGTCCTATAAATCTTGTTAAAAGCAGTTCAAAATTCCAAACAATGAAACTTCATGAAATGTTTTTCCACTTTAAAGAAAATCCTACCTTTATTTATTTTTTTATTATCAATTGTTGTCCCAAAAAGTATTGTACAAACCAATATTTACTAGGCACAGTAGATCACCAGTCAAACTTTACTTTATGTTTATGAGTTTTCTTAAGATTGTAACAGTGTTTGTGTTAGTTCAGGATAATAGCCTTACTGATTGTTCATAATAGGTGCCAAATATGTAAGCAGCGTCCAGCCTAGTGGTGGTATCAGAACACAGCTGCAGACGACCATCCCCAACGTTACTGATACCCAAGAATGTTCCATTTAAAGTGTAACGAGCGACTCGAAACTCTAGAAGGGACTGAGGATCAAATCGGTACTCTGTAGTCAATTTATCGTCATCCAGTACACGGTCACCTTCACGGGCAGTATTCCCTTCCTCAGAGTAGTACAACCAGGGCATGAAATCGGGCCTGTAATGATAATAGAAAAAAAATGAAAATGACTCTCTAATAAGTACAGTAAAACCTTTTATTACAGACATCTTAATTCACCCTTTGATTACAAACAACTTATCTAGATCCCAATTTTCATTAATTGATAACAATATTATTGTCTGATTTGAATCAACTGTCACCTCCAATATCCTGACAATGGGGATACATGTTAACTCCAGTATGCATAGTTCCTGTAATTTGAACTTGAATCAGCAGACAGTCTTCTGATAATGGACTTTTATTCTCATCTGCAATTTTACAATAATCAGTATCCTATGCCATGGCTTGTTTTCAGAGGATTCCTATTTACCACTTTTGTATGTACGAAGTAATATTTACCCAGTTAACTTGCGTTGAATATACATATGGCTGTTTTGATATTAAAACACCTATTTGTGATGCTTTCTTCTTTATAACAAAGTCAATGGATGTTTATAGCGCCTGTAACGGCCCACATTGATGAATACCTGAGAACTACTTTTTGTGATGTCATTCATGACAAACATATGGAAACTAACGTTTCCTTCGTTGTTGTAATGTGTTACCTGGTGAAGTGAGCAACAAAGAAGTTAACCATTGATCTTAAAGGTGTAATAAAAACATTATAGAATGAATTGGGAGAAATAAGACAGTCCTTTATCTGCCAGCAAAAAAAAATCTCACAAGCTTGGTCTTTGTTATTGTCTATATCTCAGAAGGACCTATTTATCTATTACAGCCTAGTCAAGGCAATAAAAGCAATATTCATAATTACCACTGAGTACTGGCTGTTCTTGTAAGTGACTTGTACATGTTACAAGCAGAACTTTGATCAAATGATGGTGTGTAGGAGTAGAAAGACAATGCACACAGGTTTCCCAGGATCTGACATGCTGATGTATTTCTGTATGGTTGCTACAGAAAGAGAAGAATTAAAAATGAATCATGTAATGATAAGAAATGAATTAATTTAAGTAAGATTTTATTCATATTACAACAATTAACAAACAAGTGATGTCAACTTATGTGTCAGAGTTGGTGACCACCATACCATCTCACATACTCCGCTGGGAGATCCAAGGATGGAATCCGAGTCACACTGGTGAGAAGCAAGTGCACTAACCACTAAGCTACTAATCCATGCATTAATTATCAATATTAATCATCATTATTAAGGTCCTTGTTCTTCTTGTAGTTTAATGGGCAGCTCAAGAATCTTTTACTGGAAGAAATTATTGAATGCCAGTGAAGAACTTCAAATTTTGGTCTATGTGCGGTACTTTGGGCCATTGAGGAGTAAATTATCATTTATGTAATGACATCTTCTGTGACACCGTACCTCACATCTGATGATTCATCATGACAGGACAAACAAGTTGCCTCGGTCAGAGTTTGAACCCTTAACTTCCTTGTCTGAAGATAAACACTCTATCATCAGGTCAGAAAGGTCATATCCTTGACTTCTTACCATATGGCCATTGGCTATTGGTATCACATGATCTGTGTCATGTGACCTTATTACTTTTTTTTACTATCATATTAACTATCTCTTTGACATTATATATTGTAATGATAAGTAATTTATCATATTCATGAAACAAGAATTAGAAGTTAAGTCTGATATACAGTGAAACTTCCGAAAACCGATCCTCGTTCGGACCGTAAAATTTGTCTGGTTTTTGGAGGGTCCGATTTTTGGAAGTTTGTAAAAAATCAGGAATTCCGATCTGTTCCAGTCCGGTTCCGGTTTTTGTATTTACACGTTTCCTGTTGCAGATCTAGCACAATGGAGTGCAATTTCCC
>JACSZP010003749.1:0-15735 GCA_016161895.1 Pinna nobilis | reverse complement strand
ATCATAAATAAACACGCTGGTACATCCATGAGACACAATACAATTATGTTCATACAAATATGCCCTTAGGCAAATACCCAAGCATGGTCAATGACTGTGGCAGGCAAGTATTGTGAATCGGTTTATCTTTTCTATTGTTTTATTGTTGTACAATCCCGGGAGTTTGACACGAGTAAGGCCGGTATTTGGAAGTAATTTGAAGCACATTATCNNGAAGTTTTTCTCTATATAGATAAAGAAGAAAAAAATCCGGACTTTGTCAGTATGATCGGTATTTAGAAGAAATCGGTTTTTAGAAGGATCGGTTTTCAGAAGTTACACTGTACTAGATCTTTGTAACACAAAAATAGCTGGCTTACTCTACACATAAAGTATGAAGCAATCAGGTTCTCCTCCATAAATGCAGATGGTGCTGAGCCCCCGCTCTGAAAAATATAAAACATCAAATGCATCTAATCAACCAGTATACATTGTATAAATATGATGCAGTTTTGTTTGTTTCCTAATGTTATTGATTTCACACATAGTATATTAATATCATTTTCTGGTTTCTTTTGTTCAATAAGTGTTATCCTCTGGTCCTTTAAGTGCAGTAGTTCCATCACACTATTTCAATTATCCAGCATGCTATGTACATGACCCAAACACTATAGTCTAACCTGCCTTACTTACCAACTGAACTAAAGGACTACCTGTCTAATATGACCTAAATGTGTGGTTCCCCAAATAGTATTTTTCCTAAACAAATCAACTTATGTAAGAAACCACCTGTCATATGTGACCTTTTTGCTCCTTCCCTTGGACAGTCTCCTACAACAGGTTAAACTGTAATTCTCTTCAACCAGCCTATTTTACTGATTTCACCAGCACTTATCAACAAAGTTGGAATACTTCTCAGATAAATTTGTAGCTCAATATAACATTTATGCATCTTCATGGGCAAAACAAACCACAAACTAATGTGTGATGCAATTTACGTGTCCCCCCCCCCCAACCACAACTGAGTGGGCCATACATTTAGGTATCTTAGACCATCCAGATTTTCTGGGGAGAACAATCTCGAATTAATTACATAATTTATGTTTCTATGTAAATTTTACCTCGCTTAGACAAACACTAAATTTTTTGGTAGTGTTATGTCTGTGATTTCATTTGAATTTTTTAAACAGATGTCATCTATACTTACAGCAAGAGGCACATCCTTTTGGGAGCCACTCCCTATCAAGGTTGTGTATTCAGCAGAATTCGGAAAGCATAAACCATCAGCCTAAAAATTACAGATAATTCTAGTATAAATGCACATATCAAAGGGATTCATGTTATACGGCACAATATACAAGACATATTCCCAGGGATGTTCCAACCCTTATCAAATTAGGCCCAGTGTCTGGTTGGATTGGGGCATTTCTTGTGATTTTGATAATTTATCCAAAGTGATAAAATAAAGAAAATACTGAAAGAGAAGGAGTTGTATATATTATTTTATGTTTGATTAATATATTATAGGTTTACAGGGTGATGATTCTTATTTCCAGTCTCCATATATATAAAATGTACTTTGCTTTGTATCTAAATATTTTTTTTTGTTCTTATTTTTGTACACATTGGAATATTAAACTTTCTCATGACTGGCCTAGGATAATCACTGGTACCACACGCATGATCCCTACTTCTTAGCATAGGTTAATTTAAATTTGCGCAGCATGCATCAGCTTTATATATATATACAGTCAACTCCGCAAATAACAAGATTGCAAAGTACCGGTTATTATGAGAAGATTTCTTTTCCTGTGGAGTTGACTGTAAGTGCTGTGTAACAGAAATAATCTTAAAAGTAAAATAAAACACCAAAAAAAAAACCAATCTTCTACAACAACTTAGATAAGATTTCTATATCCTATAAAAAGATCATATTTACCTTCTATAGCAGTTTAGATCAGAAGACCTATAGTGAAACCAGTTTTAGCAACCACCTGTATATAAAGTCCACCTGGTCGCAGAGATCACTTTTTGCTGTCCCAAATTATACTGTTTATGTACAAATTAACCTCTATATAAAGACCACCTCCCTATAAAGACCGTTTTTCTTGTGTCCCTATGGAGGTTGTTACATACAAGATTAACTGTATATTCTATAATAAGTTCCTGTTTACCTTCTGGGCATCACTACAGGTACATGACATCCCCTGTATCACATTCAGAATATGGTTACATCTAACACACCTGTCAAAATAAAACTACAACATACAAAATGATCAGGACCCAGCAGCGAAATGCATTGTTAACTCACAGACCCCTGAACTTTCAAAATGAATTCTTCCAATCAATGAAAAGGACATGCTCAAATGTGGCATCAGGGGTCAATGGGTTAAACTAACTTGTGGTTAGCCACTACCTACAAGTTAAAATTTAAGCTTGTAGTTAGCTAAATATGTGGGTAAACACTATTGCTGAATTGTTTTGGTAGTTAACCCTTTCAACCCCAAGTATCTTATTGGCATGCTATTTTCTATTGTTTGGACCAGTCTATTTCGGTCTGTGGTGTTGAAAGGGTTAATTACAAGTTAACTTATATAATTTTATTTTAAAGTTACCATAACTACAAATTAAACCAAGAATTAGCTTATAGATAAAATCTAACAATGAACAAAACTAATGTGCAAAACTGTTGGTCTCAAAATAATTTTGAAGGTTTTATGTGACTACCTAACTAAGACATCACTTGTAAACATTCCTGCACATTCAGCTACAGGCAATCACGCAGGTTGCAATTTGGTATCTCTTTCAAAGTTCTTTCATATAAACATTTTTCAATCAAGGTTAGATAGGAAATTTTGAAAATGGCCATTTTTTCATATTACATTTAGCTGGTACTAAAACTGATGAATATTTTATTGAAATTTGAATTAATTGATTTTTGGGTGTAGGCCTAATGTAAATTGTATCGCATGGAAAAATATTATGATATATTTGTAAAGTAGTGTATTGTTTCATCCCATTCATCCGCATTAATTCATGTACAACAAAAATACCGCAAACGGTATAATATACATCTATCAGCAAGTCTGGAAAACTGTTTGACCTACCCTTACCTGTAAAGTAGGTCATGGTGACCCAAGTCCACTGATATACTGGGGTCTCCGTGGCCGAGTGGCTAGCATGTTCGACTGCGAATCGGAAGATCCGGGTTTGAGCCACGTCAGCGCCACTCTGTGGTTGGCTGTCCCTGTCCTTCGGATGAGACAGTAAAAACCGAGGTCCTGTGTCACAGTAGGTGTTGGCACTTAAAGAACCCTCCCTGCTCTACGGCCAGCAGTCCCGAGCAAAGGCAAAATTTGTAGCCCTTCACCAGCACATGGTGATGTCTCCATGAGTGAAATATTCTTGAGTGGGACGTTAAACAACAATACTGATATGCTCATAGTCCTGAAAACTATGACCTTGGATGGATGGATGGATGCCATATAACAGTATGTCCCACATTACGACGGGTAAATAAAATAACATCATTGTTTACCTTCCCTTCTCTGCATCAGGAAATGTTGTGGCATTACAAAATAGACATTCTTTGGCCTCATTTCCTCCATCTGTTACAATATTGCCATTAACCAGCCTCTCAACTGAAAGATAAGCATGAGGTGTTTACTGTCACTAGCTTCATGTGCAGATGTTAAAATACATGCAACAAAATGTGTTTAGTTTAAACTATATCTATTGTTTCGACATATGAAGGACATTACATCCATATAGTACCTTCCTGCCTTCCTCCTTCCTCTGTGATACAGCAAAGTTTACAGCTATAGTATATGATCCCTTGGTTGCATTTAAGCAATAATGTCGGGCTCGGTAAGAAATAATAAATGTACAAATGTATACTAAGCCTAATTCAGATAACTTTAGATTGTATAGTAAACCTAGTTCGTGAACATATTTGAATGTAAAAAATATGTTTGTGAAACACAAAAAGGTTCCTGTGTGACAACAAAGTAAGTGTTAAGAAAGTAGGACAAATATCCAAGGACAAGAGGTCAATAAACTTGATTTTGAAAAGATCTTGTCAGGAGACAAATATATGTGAAATATGAAAGACCTATCTCATAATATTCATAAATTATGGCCAAGTTTAAAGTTTTATAGACCAACAGACAGACAGGTAGTCCTTTAATTGTACACAGTTGAATCTTCAACCACAGATACTTAAGTTAACATAAGGCAGGTAGTTCTTTAATTTAGCTGCTCACTTAGGCAGTTTAGACTGCATTTGTGGGCATGGAAAAAGGCTACCTGTGTATTACACATTTTACATACCTGCAAGTTCTAGTGGATCTGAGCAAACTGTATCTACAACACACCTGTAACCGTCTGATGACCTAACCTATAAACAAATAAAGTTAAAATTATCATTCCCTGAATCATCAAATCAAAATATGCAAATTAGTAAGTATTTTTGTTCAGAAATATATACGTATATATTCCTTTACTTTGCTTCGGTTTACTTTATTCTATATAAAGAAAACTACCACACAGGAATACAGTGAAACCTGCTTATATTGAGCCCTGATACATCTACATGTACAATGTATATTGAAATCCCGCTTAATTTAATTTGAATTTCCTTGCTTGATTAATTCATCATTATTTTAACCCTAATTTTCTTTTCAAACCCTTTTCATTTGAAGTAAAAATTAATTTCCATTCAGTTACAATATATCTGGGTTTGATAGTATAAGGATTAGCCATTCAATGGACAACACACAATAAGATAATATCTGATGTATATGTATTACCTATACTTTCTTGGTCCAACGTATGGCAAGAAGTAATGGTAGTCATATTTGCCATCAAAGGAATTATTCAAAAGAAAGGTTGAAAGTGAAATCGGGTTGAAATACACATGGTAATACAGTAATCTAGCCAGGGATTGAAAAGCATTTCGAATAAAGCAGCATTTCAATATATCATGGTTTCAATATATCAGGATTTCAATATATTACAGGGTTCAATATAAGTGACTTCCACTGTAGGCCTAATTTGTACTTCTATCTGTGAAATAATTACAATGTATTATTCAAATGTCAAATTTAATTGATTTCTTTCCTTGTACCATACCTATGTAGCTTTTACAATTATAATATCGATTTTAAACAGTACAAAAAAATTACAAGCAAAACATAACATACTTCTAGATTTTTTTTTAACTTATTTTATATACAGTGGAGCCTCATTAATCCAGACGCCAATAATCCGGATGCTTCACCTTCCGAACGACATTTCCAGGGAACAAAATTTTCAGATTGCCTTGCACATTAAGATATGAATGTTTTAGTAATCCGAACACTTCATTTATCCGGACAATTTGCTTGGGAACGAAGGTGTCCGGATTAATGAGGTTCCACTGTGTATCAATTATTGCTTTAAACAGCCTATCAGGATACATGCACATTTATACTACCGGTATGTAGTCAAATTCTAGTTATAAATCAAAGAGCAAGAATATGTTATATTACAGGGGTGTGGAAATAGCATGTCCAACTTGTCTGACCCAATACGTCGGGCACTCCGACAAGTGAATATTTGCTTTTCAGTTGTCTATGGACAGATAGTGTTTTAAAGGGGTCACAACTTGTATTGATATGGGCAAGTTAATCTATGTTTTGGGCAAGTTAATCTATGTTCTGGGCAAGCAGATTTTTCAAATTTACTTGCACATGGACAAGTGCAAAAAAAAAAACCACATATTTCCACACCCCTGAGAACATAAAAATCCATTTTCAAGTTCCTACAGTAAATCCAGTGTGAAGCAGGCAGTTACTGGACCAATCAAATTGCCCACTGCAGATAAATGTATGTGTCTGCTGAATGAAGGGTATTCACTGGCTGTCAAAACAGGTTCCTGGGTTAAAACAGTCATTACAGAGTGGTGGTACATTGTTTTTATATAAACATGTGTATCTCTATACATGCCAGGTGGAAGTAGGAATCTTTCTCTACATGCAGTAGAACTTCATTATAAAGATCATCCTTGTAACTGGCTAGAAACAATCTGATTAGGTGGTCTTCTCAGTGAGGTTGAAATGGCATTGAGGAGTGATAAGCAGACTGAATTTAAATTGTCTCTATAGGTCTAATTAGTGAGGTGGTCACCCAGATGAGGTGGTCTTTAGGCAAGGTTCCACTGAAAATACCAGGACAATGGCTATGGCTTGTTAAGAAGTTCTTTGCCTTAATGGCAATGAAATGGACTACTGGAATTACAGGAAGACTGTTTACTACATCAAAGTTAGAATAAAGAAATAATGCATATATCAGGACCAATAACTGTGTCCATTTTTTTTAGCTCAAGATTTTAAAACCTTGGTCTGACACCTTAAAGGTGCCCATTATTCAAAACAGACACTGGTAGTATTGTAGAGTAATGTACATTAACACTTTGACAGAATGTCCATAAACTGATGGGTGTCCACTAAATTAAAGTGTCTGCTGTGTCAGAATTTTCTTATTTCCTCTACAATAAAAACATGTACGGGAACATTGGACAATAGATTCATAATGATAACAATGGCTTATAGGGCTGTGTATTGATGGAAGAACTTTGATACGATACGATACAATATTTGAACTTACGATACACAATTTATTGGATAAAGAAATTCTTTTGAATATTCATCTAAAATGACTTAGAAATACAACTAAAATATGTCTTTTTCTATAGTTTGACCATGCAAAATTGATTGAAAGGGTTAATCTGATCCCATNNTCCCATTAGCACCAAATATAACAAGAACAGCGTCATCATTCAGATCTGTCATATAATGCTCTTAGGAACTGCTTTTGCTTATCGACATATTGCTTTTTGAGGATCAGTAATAAACTGATATTCAGCACTTTTGTGTTAATACAGATCCCAACATGATCTAAACAAATTCAAGGGCAAAACTTCTATACCTGTATTGGATAGTGATTGTATTGAATATCGATACACAAGTAAATATTGATACAATACGATACCGGGGTATATCAATATATTGATTCACCCCTAATGGCTTACCTCTATCATAAATTATAATTACAACAAAAGAATAACTTACCTGGTTGGCTGGACATTTCTCACACCTCAAACCCTCAGGACCAAACTGGACAAGATACTTGTAGTCAGGAGGACATTCACAGCCAAATCCTTTTAAAATAAATGTTTTACTCAATCTTTAAAAAAATGAAAGATCACAAATTATTTCTTGAAATGTGGCGTCAATAATATTTTTTTTCTGCCTATCAACAAGGTAATCATTATTATAAGTCATCTTTAAGAGTCAATCGTCAAACTGAGTTTTCCTGAACAAAGCTATAAAAGCTTCAAACGGAATTCTGGTGGGGGTGACGGTAAACGACAGCATAAGAAAACTGCTTCCCATAGGATTACAGGACTCAAAATAAGCAGAAGCCAGTGAATAATCAATTGGACACATTAATTTCTTGTCTGCACTGGTCCTATTGTCTAGTAGAGATCTGTGAAGAAAGGTTATCTCCATGGTGTACTCATGCAGGTTTTACTGTAGGCCTATATTTTAATGTATGTTTTGAATACAGTGGAGTCAGTCTATAACGAATCAGCTTAAAGCAAATTCAGTGCTATAACAAAGGGGAATAAAATCCCCTAAAGGAAATACTATTTATCTATTATATAGTAAATTCTGATGCTTAAAACACAGGATGCCTATAACAAAGTCAAAAATCCATCCCCTTTGACTTTGTTATAGAACAACTCCACTGTACATTGTATTTGTAGGCCTACTTTTAATCAACTGCTGCTTCAAGGTTCCAGAGGTATTCTTGATTCAAATTGAATTTTTACTGCGTGCCACTAGAAGTCAGATAAGTACAGCAGATATTTTGGCTGTTGGTCCGACGGACCATTTTTTTGGAAACAGAGAAGGCAATTCATTTCAAACTTGATTACAATTACAAATACATGTACAAATTAGAATTGTCCCTCATCAGGGGACAGTGCCTGCAAACATTTTAATTCATAAAATATGATAAAAAGAATGCAAGAAATTAAGTAATTGTCGATGTCGAAATGACAGATCCATTCAATAAATACTCATTCACTACTACAGTACAAAAAGAATTTATCAATTCATTTCGTGATTCACTGATCAAGTCTAAACATGGCTCACCATCCGTGGTTTTAGTTGTATTTGTGGGACATGGTTTGCATTCCAGTAATGATGTGTTGAAATACTCTGTAGTTTCACAAGCAGATGGCTGAATGTACGGGATATACTCATTCTGTGCGTTTACACAGAATATACACAAAGAAACGAAAGTGAGTAACACGGCATTCCAGTACTTCACCGCCATAGTTGTTGTAGTGTTACATAGGGAGCTTCTACGTTTGAAAGTAACGAGATATCAATGTATTATTCAAGCTTTTAAATGAACGTGAACATCGGACGAGAACGAAATTATGACTATCAATTAAAAAAACGATATTCCAGACGAATAAATGAAGATATTGACAAATTCGAATAAAATTTATGTATATGCACTAAAATTGCCAATAAATTAAAAGTTTTTTTTTTAAATACTTTGAGAAAAAATGTGAATTGGTATAAAACGGATATGGATATTCATATCCGTAAAATCGGATCTGTACAAATCATTAATAATGGAAGTCTCGAATAAAAATACCGTCATTTTCAATATAAAAGTCCAGAATCGAAAACAGAATACAAATGTATCAGTTTAAAGACAACGGCGGTTAAGACAGCCAGGGAGACATGTATCAGAAAACCACTGATTGCTGGGAGAGTCATACCCGGGTGAAGTTGTACACTGGACTGAAAAGTCGTAAACAGGAGATGTACCCAAAGACCTACATGTAGGTACGAGTTATCCATTTGTAACGCCAGAGACATATAATATATATACAAATGTATTATATATGTCTCTGGTAACGCCAAATAAGGTGGTTTTTATGCGTACTTTATATATATGTAAAAAAAAAAAAAAAGTAAATACACACGTACAGTCTAACCTGTTCTAGTAGATTTCATTAAAACACTTTTAAAAAATTCAAAAATCCCAATTCTTTGTTAAAATGCCGCAAAATTCCCAATTCTAAGTCCATGGGTCGTGCTCCCTAAGTAGGGAGAAAAAGCCATGTAGTAATGCATTCAGATAATTACTACATGTAATATAATTTTCATATAGGACGTCGGTCGCTTTTCCATGGAAATCCAGAGAACCGTTAGCAAACGGCAGTTTGGAAACCGATCATACAGTCAAACTCTCGAGTTCTTAAAATGTCAACTTGATTTTATTCGCCCGAAACATGCGTGGATCTAGAAGGGGGGTCCGGACCCCCCCCCCCTTTCCCTGGAATTGGCAAAATAAACACCAGTATTGGTCATTTATGCATAGATTCCCATTTACAAGTTGGAGCCCCCTGGAAAATATCGACCCCTGGAAAAAATCCTGGATCCGCGCATGTCGAAAAAGATCGAACATTATCAGTCAATTTGACCGAAAAAAGCCTGTTTGTGGGACGCGGTCTACCCTTTATGAAGATGATGTTCAACCTAAAAAGGCTTAATTTTAAAATTCATAAATTTAATGTTTATTTTACTTGTAGCCTATGACTTAGAGAAATCGTATTCAAGTAGAAAATTAAATATATGTAAAAGATATATCATAGAATCCTTGTACATTTTATCACGTGTAGGGTCTGTATACATAAAGACATTTGACTTTTTTAACTCTCTATACAACTATTCCCCATTCCGGAATCTAAAAGGGAAATTAAAAGAATTAGAATTTTTACCGTGGGTATCTCAATGGTTACTAACTGTGCCCCTATTCTTGCTGACTTATTTCCTTATTTATATGAGACTAACTTTATAAAGAGTTTTTTTTAAAGATATACTTTGGCCCATTTTGCATAATTTGTTCGTGATGGCGACGGAAACATTTAATGTTACTAAGTGTATTTCGTTCTGCTTAAACGGCATCGGCCATATCGTTAAATTCTTTAATTCCTACTTGCTTTTAAAGCTTAGTTCATGCTTTCGCGCACGATGACATCTATTTGATTTGAAAACATTCAAACATTCCTTGAGTTCAGCGTTTATGGTCAAAGCAAGTCGGTAATTAATGCGACATTATTCATAAATCGTCGACCCAGCTCGACGTGATGATGGCGAAGAAGAAGTGAATTTGTCGGGTCGTATATTCTTGTTTTAAACCTTGATATCTAGATAATGCGTACCGATATTTTTAGCAGCTGCATGTATACTTTTATTTTATTGTGTCGTAAATGTGACTTTTTTTAGAAAAAAAATTCTTCTGTGAAAATGAACAAGAGCCTCTCTGAGGCACATCATACGCCCGTCGCAAGTTTTGTTACAGGGGAAAATGACAAAAAATGAAAACAACGAATTTGTGTGACCTGAAGGTTATGGTGATTATAGTGTGACATATAAGTGCTTGAAATAGGACAGTTGAATATGACTACCACTCTCCGAAAAAAAGTTTTGTGCACTGCACCTTATGATGGTCTTGATGTGTTTAAAGCTTCATGAATCTATCATGCACGGTCTAAGCCGCGGACAAAGGACAAAATTAATGTTTAACAAAGGGCAATAACTCTGTAAGACTGCAGCTAGAGTAAGGGTATTTGGACACTGCAGTGCACCTTGTGATGGTCTTGATGTGTATGAAGTTTCATGAATCTATCATGTACGGTTTCAGAGTTATGCTCCGGACAAAAATTTAAAATTAACGGACTGACGGACGGACGGACAACGCCATACCATAATACGTCCCGTCATTCGACGGGCGTATAAAAATCAGTTCAAATGTGTGTACGTAAAGAAATCCAACTTTACAATACGATAAATCCGCTCGAGATTACTTCCATTTCCCATCTACATTTTCATGAAGCACATCAGAAGCTACACTGGAGTATATACATGTACCTTTCCAGAGCATGTGTATCTTATCCATATTTTCTTGTTAAAGCGTTGCAGTTGACAATGAAACCATAACCCAGGTTTCCTGATGGTTAGATAAGTATCAGGCATTACTTTGAAAAAAAAATTTCGACTACGACTACGTAGTCAACTGTTGCAGAGGATCCGAATGTTACAGATGATGAGGGATATGTTCCCTTGTATACCTATATCATTCTTTCTTAGTTTACGACTATGACCAGAATAGACATATTCCCGTGTTCGAAACATGTGCGACGTGACGTGCGGCACGCCGGGACGCGCGTGGGACGGATGTTGCCGTTACCTTTCCGAGGCACCTGCACTCATCTTGGCATTTTGTGGTATTCGTCTTTCTTCATTTTTAGTTTGTATATGTTGTCGTGTGTGAAGTATTGTCTCTCTCTCTTTTTTTTTTTTAAATTTTATTATTATTATTTTTGTTTTGTCGTGGTATTATTGGTCGTTTCAGTGTTTGTTTTTGTCTTTTTTGTTTTGTTTAATGCACTGAGCAACTTGGTCCTGTAATAATTGTGTGCAACCCACCCTGGGCCTGATAATAGCAGATGAGTTCCTTAAGTAGACCTTTTCATTATAAAGCACAGATAATTATGTAATGCACTTGGTCCGAGATTTTTAAATTAATTTGACAATGATGCATCCGTTCTGATATCCGAACAAATGTTGATGCCTGTTTCGGTCCGTAACCTACAAATTATGTTAGACGCCATTTTGTGGAAAAAACAAGGCATCAGAGATGAATCTCATCCTTTAATTTTACAGACAGTAATACTTATGCTTTTATAGAGAAGACTGAGCTACAGGTACGATATGTTTATTTTGGAACTGCATATGTTTCTCAATTTGAATATGCTATGTCGAGCTTATTTTGGATAAATGTGCAGTTTTCACCCTCGGAACAACCGAAATGTGTAAAGTATGTCACGCGGTTTTCAATTTCAGTAGTTCTTTTGTGTAAAGGAACATTTTTATCTTTTCTCTTGGTGGCAGATTTCTGCGCTTACTGAATTTAAGTATTCTTGAATTAATTTGAGGAATGGTTATTTAGGTAATTGATTATACGAAAATTGTAGTTTTTCTTAACTCCCAAAACATGCACCGCGTCAACCTGAATCAAGTTGACAAAAGTCATGAGTGGGCGGAATTATGGGAAATGTTTTTGTTTTGTTTACTCTGACGTTCTACTTTTAACATACGTCCATAATGTTAAGAACTCCTTAAATTGATTTAAGACGTGTAATCCTAATAAGGCTCACACAGACAATTTCAACACGTATAATTTTTATGTGATAGTTGCTGATTCAATTAGACTGAATTAGTACTGTATAGTATTAGTAAGTCTGTCTTGGGCCTGTCTGTCTGAGTATTCTGACAATGTCAGTGGCAAATGCCAATATGAAATGTAAGTTCTGGATTTTTAAAAAAAAAATTTGTTTAGTTATCTTTATTTTAAAATTACCTATTCATTTCACAGATAATTTGAAACAATTTAAAGAAATTATTATCATTGTAAAAATTCTTCATAAGGGGGCTTTAACGTAACTTAGTATATGCAGTGTGTTGTGGCCCAGGCCGGGGATCGAACTGGTGATCCCAAGATTAAGAGACCAGCCTTCTACCATTGAGCCAGAAGTCTGGACGTTAGGCTCAATGGCCTGACACTGCCTAGATTTACCACAAGTGATTTAAACAAGTAAATTTAGGTTTTGTCATTTAATTTGGGGTATTGCAATATTCAGATTAATTAAATACCCATAAATAAAGCCCTGTATCCTTTTACCATTGATGTCCAAACTTTATCAGGCTTAAAATTAAGAAAAAAACTAAAACTGAGTTCAACATGATAGGGAAAACATTACGTTGACAACCAGTTCAGATTCATTTCATGAGAAACTGAATGTACCGAGGAATGTTGATTCAGCAAAAAGACGCTTCATGAAAGTAACATCATTGTGAAGGTGGTTTTGTTAATATTCGAACTGCAGTAGATCTACATGGTGTTTATTGTTTACTTCCTACACCGAGGGTTGCGTGTTTTGGAAATCACACATGCTTCCTAAACACTGGATAATATTTGAAGAATTTATGTAAAGAAATTCTAAATTGAAGAGTAATGACAGATTCTAAAGGACAGAAACAGGATAGTTCTGGGACTTGCTTATATTTTGATAGTGTAGAAATCGACAGACAATCTTTTAGTTTCTTTGTTTTAACTTCAGTAAAAATATTGACATTCTAAATCTTCAGCAGACACGTCAGGTTGGTGTATGCCAGCTGATAAAATTTATTCTCAGCAGAAGCATGTCATGCTCAAGCTAGGAGAAAGTTTACATTTAATGAAAGGTTAGAAAACATAGAAAAATAACAACATCAAAGTAACAAATGAATCATTCATGTGTATTTCATTTTTAACAGAAATTTAGTTTTGAAACCTATGCTTAATCTATTGGTTATAGCATTCAACGGTAATGATTGCCTGATGGCCCAAGGCCAGTTAAATCAAATCTCGAGCACATTCCGACTGACACTTCACCAGTGTGACCAGTGATTTTTTTTTTTATGTCAAGTCATTTATCTGCGCATTAAACATAAATTTCTATATTTGCATCAAGTGACAGAATTAAAAGATAAGTAAAGACAAGTTGAACTTTTATTGGGAAATTACGTAAATGCATGTCTTACAAGTGAACATCTCGTTTGTATTCCATGTGTGGGGTTGAATGGATATCAGGTGATTTTGTTCTGATTACATATTCGACTTGAGTGGGTCAACCCACTAATATATTTATGCCTACAGGTAAGTGAAGCACATAATACTCCATAAATGTACAATTATTTTTTTTCCTGAATTCAAACTGCATACGATAAACATCATAATTGTCACTATTTCAATGATAAAAGAATTTAGACAAAACCACTCGGTTTGAACATGTAATTGGTACGAAATCACCAGCTTTCATTCTATATCTCATTTACTTACCTTTCAAAGAACTCCGTTTGTAAATATGACGCCATTCAAATGTGCGTTCACTGGTGGACGAAAATAAAACAAAGATGAATAAGAAATCAAGCGACGCTGCCGATAAGAATAAAATGTACAGCCGAAGGTGACAAGCTAACGCTACTTATCTTTACAAGAATATTAGACAGCAAGCCTGAATTCTGTGGCTTGAATTGAAAGGCGAGAATTTTATTTGTATCACAAGTTTAGAAAATCTAGATTAGGAAAAACAGAATAAGTTACATGTAAAATCAGTTCACAGGGAATGACATTTTTAGACGAGTTTAGTTTTTGTACCTCCATTGCTATATTCCTTTTAGCGTATGTAATGCATTACCTATAAAAAATGATAATGATTTTAATTTATATATATTTCTGGGTGTCTTTATTTTATGTAAATCTGGGGCCAGTGTATTTGGAATCAGGGCATGTAGATTTTGAGAGCCACTGGCCCGACCAGGCAAGTGCCATGAAAAGTAAAGTTCAAGGGCTGGGTTTATATGTATAGCATAGTGATAATGTAAAATGTTAAAAGAAGAGAATTGATGCAAGGTATTGATTGGTAATATACATAACCTTCCCCAGACAGTTTCTACATCGATTTCACTGATTTTTCTGATTATCAGAACAGCAACGGTACAATACACATTTTACAACTTAATTTAAAGTATTCACACATACATAACATTGTGTTTGCTCTACTTTGTTCAAATTTAATATCAATTATCTACAATGCAGCATAATGTTGATTTCACCATATGACAAAACCCTTCCCACACATTGAGAAAAATAGCAAAATATGCAGCTTTATCAAGAAAATGAGAAAATTTCATTAATATATAGACTACATAAACTGTCAGGTTAGTTTAACTTTTATAAGATTGAAACAAATTTAAAACCATTTCTCATTGTGGCTTTGTGATTTTAGATCAAGAGAAATAATGTGAAATGCATGATTGTATACTGTATTTGCTTCTTTAATAATATTCATTTTTGATAAGACCATTTCCGTTCTGATATTTGATCTCATCAGGCTTGCACTTTAAAGTTTACCAGAAAGAACATTTCAGGTCAACCTTTACTTTTCATGATGTAGACTTCATTTATCTTTCAAAAAAAATGTTGGTTTGGTTGCAACATGATTGACTCACTCAATCCTGCTACTTAAATTTGTTTATGGCATTATGCCTCTTCTGTAAAAAGGCCAGGGGCATAAATATAGACTTATTTTCTGTCCTTTTGTCATAAATCGGTTTCCATTCACTTTCTCAGTCATTCGTAAATCTCCTCTATAAACTTAATTTTGGTATGTAGATCTGCCACAAGAACAGGCAGGTTAAGTTCACACTTGGTCGAATAACTTTTGGCAGAGTAATGTCCCTTGGACATAGAAAATTTCTTAGGCATTCCTGTTGCTCTGACTCAAATAGTTTATCAATTCAGATATTTCAATTTTTTTTTTTTCGCATGCACCAATTCATGTACAGACGTTGGACAAAAGTATTCGCATGATGGCGTTGGGTTTCGTTTAGTTCAGTATCTTCAACAAAATAAAATGTTGCGTTTTCCACTGTTGCTTTAACCCTTTCAACCCCAAGTATCAGAATGGTATGCTCTATTCCATTGTCTGGACTAGAGCTGAAACGAATACCTTATTTTAATATTCGTTTGATTTGTTCGAATTGTATTCGAATATTCGAACAAAATCACGACCGCCGTTTGCGT
>JACSZP010003746.1:0-14484 GCA_016161895.1 Pinna nobilis | reverse complement strand
GTAGTTGGTCTAAAATGATATTCAGCCTTGTCAAATCAAAAGGGGCCATCTTAGGGGCCAAAATAGTAAAATCTTGTTATCGCTACTCCTCCTGAACCGTAAGTCATATAAACATGGGTTTACCACTAATGTATTCAGTATAATGTCTTGTTGGTCTAAAATGAAATTCAGCCTGGTTGGACCAATAGGGGCCATTTTTAGGGACTTTGTCAAATTTCCCTATTTAACTCTATGTAAATCTTGTTATCGCTACTCCTCCTAAACCATACTACATATTCACTTCTAGACTTCATATATATTTTCAGCATAACATGTAGTTGGTCTGAAATGAAATTCAGCCTTGTCAAATCAAAAGGGGCCAATTTAGGGGCCAAAATAGTAAAACCTTGTTATCGCTACTCCTCCTGAACCATAAATTATATAAACATGGGACTNNTTCAGCTTGATTTGACAAATAGGGGTCATTTTGAGGAACTTTGTCAAATTTCCCTTTTAACTCTATGTTAATTTTGTTATCGCTACTCCTCCTAGACCATACTACATATTTACTTTTAGACTTCATATATGTTTTCAGCATAACATGTAGTTGGTCTAAAATGAAGTTCGGCCTTGTCTAATCAAAAGGGGCCATTTTAGGGGCCAAAACAGTAAAATCTTGTTATATCTACTCCTCCGGCCACCAACGTGTTTAGTATAAAGTCTAGTTGGTCTGAAATAAGTTTGACCTGATTGGACCTCTTAGGATCATTTTAAGCACTATAGTATTAAAGTCATATTTAATATTGCTCATCATTTATCCATATATATGTACCAGTAGAGCTGCAAGATCCGTGGATCTCTGGTTAAATTTTACATACTTGTATTTATCGTATGTACCCTATATGTTTGACACCCTGTAACTCAACAAATAGTTGGCACCCAAAGCTAATATTTCACAGTTACATTTCTATACACCAAAGATGCAAGAAAATGCAAAAAACTCAATTTTGAAAAAAAAAACTCAATAAGCCTGGTTTTGTCATGGCCTGTCACATATAAACAGGAGTTAAGGTAGGTTGACTTTGTTGTTGTTCAACATATGGAGGAGACACCATCAAATGTTGATGGAGAGTTACAAGTTTGGCCTAATCTTAATTGGCACTACAGCCATTGAGCACTGATGATTAAATGTTAACCATCTGACACCTACTGTGAGACGGGATTCGTCTCAGTCAAAGGACAGGAAAAACCAACCACCTTCGTTGAGGTTATTCTAACCCTTGAACTTATAATATGAAGGTGAACACACGGATCATGGAGCCATGACAGCTGTTTGTAGATTGTCATTGATAAAATGAAAATATATCGAAAACAAGACGTCTTACTTTTGTGAATTTTCTTCTTCCAGTGTTGCTTATTAAGATTAATGTTATAGACCATTGTCATAGTATAACTAAAAAATTCATTGATTTGAAATTATTTCTTTATGGCAGGACTCACTAAGGAGGGATTGGATATGTTTGGTTTTGACGTGCAAGGTTATGATGTGTACAAGTGTAATTACCTCTTCAATGGACCATTTGCCACGCTGCACTCGCTGACAATTTTTGAGATTTTATCAATACAAGACAAGGGGTTCCTGATGTCTGTTCCGAGGCTTTGCCCTCGATTAGATCCAGTGCCACCAACTTGGACCCATCAGTTTTGGATTCCTGGAATGAAGGATGTTACAGGTATGTCCTTTGTCTGTAATATACAGTGGAACTGGTCTTGAAAGACCACTGTCATGAGATACCACATGTGCTGAGAATGCACATCTAAGAAAACACATTGATAAGTAACCATATGAATAAAAACTGTCACGAGAAACCACCTGTCTTGAAGTACCACATTTACATGGCAGAAGTGGTCTTTCAAGGCAGGTTTCACTTATACATGTATTTTTATCAAGACTAGTAGAGCAGAGGTTTATGTTTTCTCCCAGTTAGACCCCTACTAGAAAGGCAGAGGGGAATTGTAGCTCCATTGATGTTTATCTTTCCATCTGTCTGTTTAGTTTTAGACCTTTTTCTGGCTGCCATCACAGCTATGGAAATCATGTTTTTAGTGTTGTCTTGAGTTTTAATCATACCAGTTTGAGGATGTTATCTCTGACATTTCAATTGGAGGGGGAGGGGGGCATCATTCGTGTCTTACAGACACACTTCCTCTCCAGTTCTGTTATTTTTCAGGCATGGTACCTGTAGTGCACTCAGAGACAACCACGCTGTCCTTATCATCTTCTCGATTCTGTTTTGACACCACCTCCTACCTTTCTCCGTGTTCCTGTCAGACCATCACCAGCTGTGTGGAGAACCCCTGTCTGAAGGCCAAGTGCTCGTCATATCCAGAAGCTACGTGTCAAGTCGACTTCTGTTCCTCCTGCAAAGCAATTTGGTATCACAATAATAGGATAGTGGATTGCCAGGGAGAGAGAGGTTAGTGTTTATGTAAATTAAGTGGATCTAGGAGCTGAGCGCCTTAAGCTTACATATAAGGCATTTGAGGGCCAAATTTAGGCTTCAACAATATCGTTAGTAGTAGTCTTAAAGACAAACTGAAACAAACTTTAAGACTTCAAAAATTTCATCTGTTCATCATTTTTCTAGGTGACTTCACATAAGGGAATAATTGCTAATCAGACTACTGTATACAGGTTTATTTTCGCCCCATCTTATTTTCGCACTAATGCACTTGCAAACAGTTTCACTCTGTTTTAAATTCCCTAACAGTAACACTGGAAGAAGAAAATTCCCTCTGTCTCTGCATTATTCTATTCAAGGAATTTACCATTTTGAATTTACCCAGTTTTGAAATTGCTCGCTTACGATGAGAGTGAAACGAGGGAAAATAAACCACGGGCGAAGATTTCCCTGTATAGAGTAAGTTAAGACAAGTTTTGATGCTCGTATTAGTGAGGTTTTGCTGATTTGAAAGACATTCCTAAACTGGAAAAAGAATGATCGTTTTTTGACACAAACTGATTTCCTTTATTTAATATCTTTGAAATTCACCAGGTATTTTACTTGAATCAATTGAAATTTTGATCTACTAAGTTTGAATGTTACTTGTGTATTAGTTTGTTTTATAAGTTTTTTGCTTCACCATGGTGCTGTCGAATTATAATGAAGCTATGTTGAACTGAAATAAAACACTGATGCAGGGTACTGTAATAACAATATACAGTAGAACCGGGATACATTGAAAGCAAGGGGGGGGGGTGGTTTCTTTCCAGTAAACGCGGTTTTCAGAATGACTGGATTAAAATGGCTATAAAGTGATTTAGCTGGGAAATGAAAATAAATCGGTTCAAATTAAGTAATTAAGCAGAATTTCAGTATAACAGGGTTCAATATATGTGGGAACCACTGTATGTCATTTGATTTTGGTAATACAGTGGAGCCTTATTAACCCTCTCGACACCCCAGACTGAAATAGATTGGTCCAGGCAATGGAACAGGACATACCATTTTGATACTTGGGGTTGAAAGGGTTAATCTGGACACCTTCGTTCCCAAGCAAATTGTCTGGATAAATGAAGTGTCCGGATTACTGAAACATACATATCATAATGTGCAAGGCAATCTGAAAATTTTGTTCTCTGAAAATGTCGTCTGGAAGGTGAAGCATCTGGATTAATGAGGCTCGACTATATGTGTATTTATAAAATACATTACAGCTCCAGGAATGTTGAGGAAAAAATCTCCTTTTTTTTTTTTGCTCTGAATAAAAAGCTAGATGACAAGTTTTTAGTTTCTTAGCATTATGTAGGCGGGTAAACTTCATTCTCTATACTTTTCATCTACAGATTTTTGTCAACCCAATCCTTGTCTTAATGGAGGGACTTGTGTCAAGTCCATGTGGCCGACAGAGCCACAATACATCACCTGCCAGTGTCCCCCTGGGTTTGATGGACACCTGTGTCAACACACTGCCGTAGAAGTTTGTAGCTTACCTTTGAACACAGGTGAGTATATGACAGCCATTTTCTCGGAACTCCTAACGTCTATGTTGTAACTTTGATTGTATCTTATTAAGTTTGAATGAAGGTAGGTATTCAGGTACAGTTTTGAATATGGTGAACTTGGACATGGTTAAATTAAGTGAAATCATCACGGTATTGAAAATGACAACCTAAGTGACTGATCTTTGAGAAACCTTGGTTGGGCACCATAAAACATGAAAATTGACTTAAGTCTGAGAATTCAGTCTCTCGGCCAATCAGAATTCAGTATGAGCTCGATTTGAGAATCTTTTCAGGCTTAAGTAAATTCAAAAGTTTTATGGTGCCCAGCCCTGATTGAAACATGACATGTGTACCATTGGTCATTGAATTATAAGTCATACACCGAAGCAAGGGTCATGGTGGCTCCATACTCAGCATGGTTGTCTTCAGATCATGAGGTTGTTGGTTTGAATCAGATTGGCAGAGACACCTAGGTTTTCTTGTCCTTCATCTGAAACAGTGAAAACAAGGGTCATGTGTCACAATAGATGTTTGTAATTATTGAAGAACTTGCACTGCTTGATAACTGTAAGTACAGAGTATGAACCAAATTTGTAGTCTTCACAGTAGGTGTCTCGATCCATATAAGTGAACAACTGATAAGGGAACGTTAAATATTAACACAACAACACTGAAGCTTGCCTCATGAATGATTAATTTTACCCAGGAATCTTAGGCTGAAAGACACATTGTTCTGAAAACATCAAACGATGATGATTTATAATACATATATGCTTACAGCATATTGTGGAGTAGTTATAGAATGCTACACTTGTATGAATCTCACACCACGAGTGATGACAGATTGGAAATACTCTCTACACAGTGTTTTGAATTATAACCTTTCAACAGTTTTTACATATTAGTTTTCTAAGGAAGAAGTCCCTTGTCACATTAGATGTCAGTAGTGTCCTGAGAACACTTACTGCTCACGAGCTGTCTCGTAACCCTTCACTGGTTTTCAATGATGTGTCCTTGTGGATGAAAGATCTGTTTTCTAAGGAAGAAGTCCCTTGTCACATTAGATGTCAGTAGTGTCCTGAGAACACTTACTGCTCACGAGCTGTCTCGTAACCCTTCACTGGTTTTCAATGATGTGTCCTTGTGGGTGAAAGATCCTTGGATTAGGCATTAAATAACAATACAATTAGCAAAAGAAAATAAGGCCTCCGTGGCCGAGTGGTTAGCGTGTTCGACCTTGAGCTGAGGGGTACTGGTTTCGATTCCCGCAGCGCCCCTCCGCGGTTGGCCGTCCCTGTCTTTCGGATGAGACAGTAAAAACCGAGGTCCCGTGTCACAGTGGGTGTTGGCATGTTAAAGAACCCTCCCTGCTCTACAGCCAACAGTGCCGAGCAAAGACAAAATTTGGTACCCTTCACCGGCACACAGTGACGTCTCCATATGAGTGAAATATTCTTGAGTGGGACCTTAACCAACAACAACAACAACAATGATAAAACCTTCATTTTCTCTGATAGGTACATGTGACAAGCAGATGCGCCGCTGGTACTTTAACTACAAGACTCAGAAGTGCGAGGAGTTTGTGTACACTGGATGTGGTGGTAATGCTAATCACTTCAACACAGACGAAGAGTGCCAGTCACGATGTGAATTGGGGGCATGCTGTTACAGGCTTCCACAGTTCAAGAACCGAGTTATGGGCTATGACCTTCAAGGATATGACAGGTAATGCTGAACTTATCAGATTTCTTTACTTCTTCTCTTTTGTCTGATGCAGTTATGATCATTTGTATGTGTAAAGGTGGAAGAAAATTTTTAAATTTAACCCATGATCCATATTTCTTGTTTAACCCTTTCAACCCCAAGTATCAGAATGGTATGCTCTATTCCATTGTCTGCACCAGTCTAAATCAGTCTGTGGTGTTGAAAGGGTTAAGTGGAAGTGTTAATAAAAGCTATCAAGGAGAGCTTTTTTTGATAATTTTTTTTATCATTCTTTCTTTTGTAGATATGGTTTTAACATTGATGGATTCAACAGGAAAGGAGAACGGAAAACTGTCAACAACAGCACACCACTTGGTAGTAATGTGTACAACAGTCAAGGATTTGATTGGCAAGGTATATGGGGCTCATCTTAAGCTTTCAAGTTAACAATGAAACAGAAGAGACTCGAAATTGTTTATTTCACATCATAATATGTACATTTTGAGTTTTCATTTAGAGATAACAAAATTTAAATTAAAACAATGAAAGAAACAAAACTTGTGTGTTGCAATTGCTTGTTGTAGGCCAAAACAAACACCCTTGAAATGTCACATTCCCCATTATTGTAAGGGTTGAGTATGGTCTCTGGATACAGATTCTACCGTGATGAGGTTTCCTTGTTGTAGAAGTCCAGAATGATCTCTATGTGATCCCTGCAAACTAAAACTATTATACAGAGATCACAAAATTTGCTATTTTGTTGTAAACTTTTACTTTCAACTCCACAAACATGTTTTCTTATCATAAGACCAAAACTCATTCAGTATGCAGTACCTGGCATCATTTTCTGATTTTCAACCTCCATTTCCTATGATGTAGGTTATGACAAACACGGCTTTGACAAGGATGGCTATAACAGGATGGGCTATGACGTGGATGGATATGACAGGGAAGGCTTCAGTGTCCTTGGATACAGCAAAATCGGAGAGTACGACGGAATTATTGAATACAATGCGGAGGGTTACACTGTTGAAGGTTACAACAGGTAACATATATACCATACTTATCAGCGAAAAACATATTTTTGTGTAACAATGCGAAAACACTTGGATAAATCACTAGCTTAATGTTTTCCTGTATACTGCATAGGATAGTTGTCCACACATGACATCTGGCGGAAATATAGTCTTGTAAATAAATCTTTATCAATTATTTCAGGAACAGAAGTTGTGGGAAAATGGCTGTTTTATTCCATGTTTGACAATATTCAAGTCACATAGTGGCATCCAAATTTTGCTGTTGGACAAATTTACTGAGTCTCTCCAGACAGCTGGGCTAGACATAATAAAACTAATATCTGTGAATTTTTTTACCTCCATTGGATACTGAATTCTGGCAAGGTGGAGTCAAGAAAATTCTAAGACTTAAGTAAATTCTTAAGTTTTTTGATGGTCAGCCAAGATATCATCACATTTGGGATTTTCAAATATTCATCAATATGAGGCTACCTTGGATGAGACAATAAGAATTCAGTTCCTGAATCACTGTAAGCATGAACAGCTGATATAGGCCAAAATACGAAGCCCTTAACAGACATTCTGTTGGCATCTCCTCATGAGTGAAAGGTTCTTTGGTGGAAAATTTGAAAGGAAATTTAATTAAGCAAAATTATGAAAGTCACAAACTTTTAAATAGGAAAACTTTTCTTCAATAATAAATTTGATTTTTACAATATTTACAGGGCTGGATTGAATTGCTATGGTTACAATAGAAGAGGGTTAAATGTACACGGTGTATCATCTGCTTACAAATACCAATGTCGTCCACACACCTTGGCTCAGTGTCAGAAGCTGGACGAGAAGGAAGGGTATGATGTTCTGAAGTTTGTACCAGGGGAAAGATGTTCAGATGTACACTGTGTCGGAAAATGTGGATGCTCCCACGGAAACACCACTTACAAGTTATATGAGCAGTTTCAGATAGGTTGTCAAGCATGCGTATGTACTGGAAGAGGGGTGATTGAATGCAACTGTCCCCGAGCCTTTACTAGGAAAGAAATCCGTGATTTGACAAAAGATGAGCTACTTGTCTATCAAAGAGCAATTAAAAGAATGGCAGTAGAGACTGGTTACCCGTCCAAATGGTTTCAGTTTGCAGAAATGTATTCTAAGCACATACCTCAAGCAGTTGGTAGCCCAGCTTTCTTACCATGGAATAGGTACTTCTTGAAATATTTAGAACAGGAGTTGCAATGTGAAGACTGTGAGATGACAATACCATATTATGATTGGACAATTGACGCAGGCGAGCCACACAAGTCTGTTGTGTGGTCATCAGTCGTGTTTGGAGGTAACGGTGATGGACAGACAGGATGTATTCCCTTCCACATGTTTAAAGATTACTATCCTCCGAACTGGACACCCTGTCTACGGAGGCAGTTTAACAACAGTGTTAGTCTTCCTGATGCCATTAATGTCCAGCTGGCGATTAATGAACCCTCCTACGATAAATTTAGACTCCAGGTAGAAGTGATGCTAAATGTCTTCAAGTCCTTTGTAAATGGACACATGAATTCTGATTTAAGTCCGTATGACCCAGCTTTTCTCTCTGTACTTGCGTTTATTGATAAAATTTGGGATGAATGGCTCCACAAGTCTAGTGACAGGATGCTAGAGTATCCACAGAAATTACGATATGTGCCTATGGAGCCATTTAAGGTGACCCCTGATGATGTCATGGATTCAGGGTCACAGATGTGTATAGAGTACATTCCGATTTCCAAGCGAGCCATTTGTAATATAACCCTACCCATATTTGGTTATGACGTTAATGGATATGACAGGCATGGATTGGATAGGGAGGGATACGACATGGCCGGCTTTGATGTGAATGGAATTGGACGAAATGGGAGTCAGGATACGAGGGGGATATATAACATATATGGATACGATAGGCATGGGTATAATCGCCAAGGTTACGATATGACTGGCTTTGACAGATTTGGTTTTTATATTGATATGTATAATGTAGATGGATTTGATGGTAACGGATATGATAAATGGGGCTATGACAGGTATGGCTTTGACAGATATGGAGTGACACCTTTCGGATTCGATAAGAACAATACATTTGTGCTTTCCTCTTACCCCGATATATTTGACAAATTTGGGTATAATAGATACGGATATAACACATATGGTTTCGATCGCAAAGGATTTGACATATTTGGATTTGATTCGACTGGACTAGACGAGGATCGATGTAATAACTACTTCCTGGGGCCGATGTACATGATCATTAAAAGCTGGAGCGAAAGACACCTGAAAGATCTGGATCTGGAAATTATACGTATCATCGCCAGGATCTGTCCTCCAGTTAGTTCTCTTCCTGACTGGATGTACACAGTAAACTGGATGAACAGAGGCGGCCAGATTCCACTGATTGAGACAATCCACACACAGTCTAGTTTGGATCACAGATATGATCCTAATTATGTTCCGAGAGTGTCCAGTGTCACTACGAATAAAATATGGCTGCCAGTGTCCCCAGATAGAAGGTATGTTATATCCATGTTTTATGACAACTTATTACACCAAGAATATCCAATTTAATGATACACTTAAGAACAAAAATATTTGTTTGTTTTAGAGGTTGAGGATATTTTTGCTATTACGTGTACCTGGGTCAGGACTTTTTCAAGTCAAGTTATCAGGTCCTGATGTAAAATCTTAATATTCAACAAGTTTTTCTATGCATATATACATGTATATGTCTTACACAGTTCAAGTTTAGTAATAGAAGAACACGATCATTGAAATAATTGTTTAATAGGTGACCTATTAAGACATTTTAACCACACAAAACTTGAAGGGTCTAATACATATTTAAGTTTATTCATTTCACTTGAGTTGAATTCAGTGTTGTAATAAAATTTGTTTCTATCATTAGAAAGTGAATGATCCAATTTCTGTTTTTTTTGTAGGCTTTGCTTTGCTACACATTACTACAGTCAGTGTCCATTTGGAAAATTTCCAGTCACATGTCGGAATGACCTATGTCAAGGTCGAACATGTCCAGGTAAGATCAATTGCCCTAGTTAACCCTGTCAACCCGAAGTATCAGAATGGTATGCTCTTTTCTATTGTATTAGACCAGTCTATTTCGGTCTGTGGTGTTGAAAGGGTTAAGTAAAGGGATCACTATTGGATCTATGACATCAGCAGTCTATTTATAGGGCAATGTGCAAAGCATTTCTTGATATAACATCTGATGATTAGATAATTTCAGTATTGACCGTGACTTTCGATCCTCAATGGCAGGAGATATACCGAGCATTGATTGTATACCTCATAAAACAATATTCCTTTCAACAGAGGCTTTCTAGCCAAAGTTACTCAAGGTCACCCGAATGGTCATTACTCATATGGCACTCAAAAAGTATAAAATGTGAAGCCAAATATGATATGTACAAATGTAGGACTAATCTTTGCCAATCCTAAGAATCTAATTATTTATATAAAGATATAATTCAAGATACATGCTGTGTTTGATGATTACTGTAGATCATATATTAGTTTTACTGATTTTCTTGTCATTCTTCTTTTTATACAGGTATAAGAGATGCTCTTTGTAGGACCAACAATTGTGGGAGTTGCCAGGTAGAATGGTACAATGGTGTGACCGGTGTACCTGTCATATGTGCAGGTGAGTATACAATCTGGCTAAAAGTCATGTGACATAGTCGTACAGAAGTAAAATAAACAAGTACAACAGGGCTGTGTCCTATGCCATGGCCACTACCAGCTGATGTGTGTAGCTGACATCATTTAACAAATGAGCTATGACATTGTCTCTTTGTTGACCGATGTAGCCCTCTTGTTGAATGACGTCAGCTTCACACATCTAGTAAACATCTGGCGACCCACTAACATTATTTGAAAGAAAAATTCATCGCTTTTGGTTTTAATATATCAGGTTCATATGAGCATTAATACATGTGCATACCATGTTCTGTTCAGATTTGAATGTTACACGTTTCCCTTTCGTTATTTCAGGTTGTATACATGATGGCGTAGAGCATCCTGAGGGTTCTACCTGGCGTAAGTCAGAGTGTGAGGTGTGCCAGTGTCAGGTGAGATACTTGTTTGTTGTAACATCAGTCTGTCATTTATACATTATGTCAAATTGACCTTTTAATGCCCCTGCGACTTGAAGAGGGGGTGGGGACCTATTTGTTACACTTGTCTGTCTTTTTGTCCTTTGATCTGTCTGATTACTGATAAATAGTTTGTCCAAAATTAATATCTCCTCTTACAATTTCAAATTTGGAGCTTTAATACCTTTAAGATTGATTTTGAGGCGGCGGTATGCTTGTCCACAGAATTTTGATTTTGTTAAATATTGTCTAGATACATTTAACAATATTTGCTCTCACTCACTTTTTTCACAGAAACTAAATACAGGTAACATGATTTGTCTACAAAAAAAAAAACTTTTTTAAAACTACAGTCTCAATATTTTGGCAGGGTGTCTTAACAGACATGAATGAAAGTATGCATCATACACAATGTTAATAGTAATCACAGTCAATCACTTTTTCACCGAAACTGAGTGCAGGGGATAATTTGATCTGTCTAAAAATAAAAACTCTTTTACAACTTTAGTTTGTATTTTGCAGGATGTCTAAACACAATGGTAGTAAGCATTTCTACAAACAACATTGTTTGTGTCTTGCAGACTTACTTTATTTCTTGTCAATAATTGTTTTCTCACTCAATATTCAACAGATAATGACCTTTAACCTCACCTGTCTAACATATCCTATTTTTATTCCCAGTTATTGAAAATTCAGAGGCATCAACTTTTTTATCTCTTTGTGGCACAATGTGAATGATTTTCTTCACATTCAAATGGTAGGCCTACATAATAATGCTGTTAAATTTCATGAAAGTGTGTATTGTGAAAATACTTTTCTTCCATTACCAGTATTTCCCACCTGGCCTTCATCTTGAGTTTTACCATTGGGTGTATGCTTTAAGAACCCTTACCTTGTATTGCTTTGCTGATGTGCAGAAACCTTCATATTCCTTAAACATCTTGTATAGAGTATTTTGATTTTAAGAACTTGTCTTGTAACCATTGAAATGATTCGAATAAATGATAAATGTAAATAAACACATCTCTAAAATAATAAATTTCTTTTATGTTACAGCAAGGTCTGGCATCCTGTTCACTGACCATATGTCCTCCTGTCGCCTGTCAGTATCCAGTAAAAGTACCAGGACAGTGTTGTCCATCATGTGATGGTAATGAAAATGATCACTCAATTTCTCTTATAGATCTGTAAAATTCATATTTGAGCAAGAAATGATATGTTTTACCAACTTTTAATGATTTTTTGACACTGTTTTGTCATTTAGGCAGACACATTAATTGATAAAGGATATTACCTGTACAATAACAAGGGATTCCGTATTATCATGATAGTTAATATTTCAGCACCTACATTCCAGTTATATCAGTCTCATGACTACATTTGTAGAAATGGATGTAAACAATTCGAAACTAAAAACATGTCTCAGTTGGATCAAATCGTTGATTTTGTAATGCAATTTAATAATCTGGAACTGTGCAGATATTATTTTTATAGTGGAAATAAGTACCTGTCACTGTAATATGGAACTAGCAATAATTTGGGAAGCCACTATAATTAAAGATCCTAATACAGTCTATCTGCCTTAGCAACCCACTGAATTGTTGTTGTTGTTGTTTAACGTCCCGCTCAAGAATATTTCACTCATATGGAGACGTCACCGTGTGCCGGTGAAGGGTGACAAATTTTGTCTGTGCTTGGCACTGCTGGCCGTAGAGCAGGGAGGGTTCTTTAACGTGCCAACACCTACTGTAACATGGGACCACTGTTTTTACTGTCTCATCCGAAAGACAGGGACGGCCAACCGTGGAGTGGCGCTGCGAGAATCGAACCCCGGACCCCTTGGCTCAAAGTTGAATGCGCTAACCACTCGGCCACGGAGGCCCCTCACAGAATTAAAAGACTACCTGTCTTAGTTGTCATAAATGTGTGGTTCCCAAAATGTGGTTTTGCTATATAAATCACTTGAATTAAGAGACCACCTGTCATATGTGAGCCTTTTTGCTCCTTCCCTTCGACGGTCTCATAAAACAGGTTAGATATATGTTTAGATTTGAAACTTTAGAGAAGAACACATAAATGCTTTGGACATAGAGTTTATGCTCAGAATCTGAATTTTTCTTATACACGATATGAAATTCCTCAAATATGTAAGTTTAATGAGACGAAATGTTTATCTTCTTTTCAATAGGTGGCTGTCAGTATGAGGGTAGAATCTATGAGCCAGGTGCCACCCTTGTCCCCATTTCAGCGCCATGTGACCAGTGCGTCTGTAGAGATGGTAATCTGGATTGTCGCCGTCAGCCGTGTCCAGATCTGGACAGGTGTAAAAGCAGCGTGACCTTACCTGGGGATTGTTGTCCCACCTGTATGGACTGTGGAGACTATGCTAATGCCACCAAGTGGAACCGTGATCCCTGCACAAAGTGTGCCTGTATTGTATGTACTCTTTACTGCACTATTGAAAGTCTTCCTGTTACTTAAGAAAAATAATACATCTTTATTTTTGGTGCTCTGAGAACATTTATTGAATGCCAGTTTTTATTGATGGAGGAGAGAACCCTGATACTAATGAACCTGAGAAGAGGCCAACATCCTTCCACAAGTAAACTGGCAAACTTTCTCACATAATCAACTTAGGTTCCAGCGGGGCTCGAACCCATGCTGACTAAGGGGTGAGAGCCTGAGTGGTTTAGATAGCAATGCTCTTACCATGGCCATAGAGGCCCCACGTCAAGTATATAGCAATTCATGTATATATTGATGTCTTGCTACTTCAGAACTTACTCCAGAAATGTTGTTCATCTTGAACAAACATCAACAATGTTAAAACGCTTTAATAATCAGATCTGGAAATTCACATTTCAGATCCAGATTACCTACTTCAGGAAGAAACATATAGTACCAATAAAAGGCCACGCCAAAATTCAAGTCAAAATGACGGTATACTATGGAGAAAATAAATGGAAAATGAATCATAAAGAAAAGAATAAGCATCCTCCATCCCCATACCAACCCCTGGGGGCCGTTTTATGACCAGGGTAGAAGAAAATACATGCTAATTCAAAATTTGAATCAAATGAATATTCACATACCTAGTGTTGAAAAAAGATTGATGGCACCACCTGAACCGCCAGGTGGTCCTTGTATGTAGTAGTGCTCATGTATCTTCACTTCATTCAAGTATGGCTGCACTTTACCATACAGAATACTTGGTCCACTGAGTGCCAGACAGATCCCGACCTGAAAGTATGTTATAATATGTATTATAGTATGTAAGCTCTGAGGTGGGGCCTCCGTGGCCGAGTGGTTAGAGTGTTTGACTTCGAATCCGAGGGTCCGGGGTTCGAATCCGCGTAGCGCCACTCCGCGGTTGGCCGTCCCTGTCTTTCGGATGAATCAGTAAAAACCGATGTCCCGTGTCACAGTAGGTGTTGTCACGTTAAAGAACCCTCCCTGCTCTACGGCCATAAGTGCCAAGCATAATATTCTTGAGTGGGACGTTAAACAACAATACAACAACAATACAACAAGCTCTGAGGTTGATTAATAGAATCTTATATAGGTGTGATGAGTGGACAGGGAAATCTCAACCCAAGGGTGTCCTGAGGATTGGACTATCAGATTCTTACCACGAGGGTTT
>JACSZP010003743.1:0-10684 GCA_016161895.1 Pinna nobilis | reverse complement strand
CAACGGGTATATATTTGAATCTATAAAATTCGAAGTGCTCAGGACTGCCGATAAACTTCGAGTTTTTTAGACTTCGAGTTTTCAAAAAATACGATATCCCTTAAGCTGAACGCTATATCGCCGACACGAACTCTCTTATTTACTGCCTTTTTTCCGCACACTATTCTTATTACGCATCCATTTGGTAAATATTCTTATATGAATTAACATTGCCATCACCTTGATCACTAAATAAACAGGCGATAATTACAATGTCTGCCGAAAATTGGCATTTCAAAAGAGTGAGATAATATTTCACAGGTATTGTATGCTTTGGACCGTGAGATTTTTGTTTGAGATCGAAAATTTCGACGTCAACGTTCGAAAAACCGAGAGTTAATTTCGCTAGTTTATTAATAGAAAAAGTCAGCACCGAAGCTTTACTTTTTCGAGTTTTCAAGATTCGACTGTTTAATATGTTATATATAATAACTACCTACCGTTGATCTGCAGAAAAACCATTTCGACAGACTCATTTTGCGGGAAGTCTTGATGTAGTGTAATGTTTATTCTTGTTTCATTGGTTTGAAATAGAGGCTGTAATTCGTCGAACATTTCCTGATCTTTACACACAAAAGTTCTGTCATTTAAGTTGTCAGATATATTGAGATAAACATTGGCATCGCTGCATGTCCCATTATTAGCATGTAGACGCACGTCGATGGCATAAACATTTAAGCCTTTATCACTTTCGACGAAACAGTTGCAGTCTGATAATTCAGAATTTGCTGCACGAGGCTTGGGGTATAGGAGATACAATGCCTTCTGTCTGGAAGGTCTAACAGTTGCACACATGTCGACATCACCTATAGAAAGCGAAAAGAAACGAAGATTATCGAAATTGTTTTGCAGCAGAATACTATGTGTAACTTTATTGATCCCCCATTGGTATCTTCTACAGTCAACTTTTTTTGGATGTTTTGTTGATTTTCTATGCTAAAAACGCATGGGAGAGATACTCAATGATCAATGTTATTAATAAAAAAAAAACCACTCACATGTTGTTGATTCTTTAACGGCATTTACTACACCTGTTCAAAGAGTCATGATATTTGTGATATCTATGGGAAGTCCTAGATTATTAATTCAAATACATGCACCTGTATAATTATGTATATTTTTTTTTTAAAAAAAGAAAACTCTCTCTCTCTCTCTTCTGAGAAGACTTTAATATCCCGCTTGATTATTTGAAAGAAAATTCATTCCCCTTTCGGATTAAAAAAAAGTCGGGGTCGACTATATTTATATCTACTTGTTAATCTTTTCATTTGTCCTTTTCTTGCTTTCGTGCTCGCTTCTATATATATCCAACAATCCCGTCTCTCCTCTCACATCTAAATATAACAAAACTAAAACATATAATGCTTACCTTTAATACATTGATATTGAACCGTCACATAATCCGTCGGACCCCTGGTTGGACAGGTAGTCGAAGATACTGTATCTCTTCTGCCAACGACTATTCCTTTGGTACTAGTGGAGAATCCAGAAGTTGCATAGTAATACGGATACTTTTCACTAAAGTCATCAATTTCAAGGAGACAATCGTCTTCAGTGGAAGACACATGAGAACAGTTTGCGTTAGTTGTATTGGCAAATTTCCCGTATCTCAATTTTTCAATTGCAATGACACTTGTATAATTACATACTATTCCAAACTCATGTCCGAAACATATTGTTTTTCTCTCCAGCTTTCCAAAAATGCCTGTTAAAAATATAGAACATTTTCAGCAATTAATGAACTGTCAAAGATGTGGGCGCATAATTATAATGATAAATTGTGATTTGTCTTTTTGTTTGTCATTATACAATTGTACCATTACAAGATGATAGATAGGGAAACAATCACATATTTTCATAAGCTGTATCAATTACTTTAGTTTGGTATAGTTCTGCTTCACGACCATTAATGTTTCAACGTCATGTTACTGTAAATCCAGTTTTATTCGCGAGAATTTTATTTTCGCGTAATTACGCGAGAGCACTTACTTGCCAAAATAAAGTTCCCGCTAAATATACTGACCTGATATTAACATGAATAAAACAACACAAACTTTTAACTTAATAAAGCATGCGCATAAGCGCATTATTTAAGACCCCTTACTGCTCAATGGTCGTAAGTGCCGGGCGCAGGCTAAATTTGTCGCACTTCACCGGCATTAGTAACGTCTCCATATCAGTGGAAGATTCTTAAGTGGAACGTTTAACAGCAATACAATACAATCTACCACTCATCTCTTTATGTACTCGGGCAACGACGATTGAACTTTTGGTTTCATTCTGGTTTCCAGTGTTTCATTACAGTCAACGTGTACATGTCTTTCTTTTTAACTATACAATCACGGATGGTAATTAATTACTGAGTAATTATAATAACTTACCAGGCAGTAAGAAGAAGATGATACAAATTTGTGNNNCTTGTCAATACTTAAATGATAAACACGTCAATTACTGGACGGGTAATCTACATGTTTCAATTGCTCACCTGTGTAATTTTTGAATACCTGTTCTCTTTGCATATTGATTTGAGCATTAATCAGTAAGTGCATTAGAATGTCTCTTTCAATTTTTGACGACCATGTCAATTTTGGAATGGTTATTTTCGCTACATGAAAGTCATTTGCCGGTTCAAAAGTGAAAGTTGGAAGTCTACAGAGAAAGTCTAGTTGATCCGGTGACGTGGAGGTTAGCGTGTTCTTATCGTCTTAGCTTCTGATCATGACGCCATGGGTTCGAATCCAGACCAAGCTGCGGTTGACTGTCCCTGTGTCAGATGAGATAGTAAAAACTGAGGCATCGTGTCACAGCACACGTCGACACGTTAAAGAACCCTCCCTGCTCTATGGACATATGTGCCAGGCATAGGCAAAATGTGTTGTCCTTCACCGGCACACGGTGACGTCTCCACTATCAAGTGAGAGATTCCTGAGTGGGACGTTAAACAATAATACAATCAACCAACCACGAGAAATTCGAAGTGTAGCACACAGTATTTCTTTTCATGGACTAGTGGTAAAGTCTAACCTATTTTAAGAGACCGTCCAAGGGAAGGAGCAAAAAGGGTCACATATGACAGGTGGTCTCTTAATTCATGTAATTTATATAAGAAAAATCATTTTGGGAACCACTCATTTAGGTCACATAAGACAGGTTTTCCTTTAATTCAGTGGGTCGCTAAGGCAGGTTAGACTGTATATATAATTACTACAAAATATTTCTTTTATTGCACACTGTAGTAGAAAGATTTGCATCTCATTGACATGGTTATGTTGAATAATGTGAAACTTGCTTGAAATAAGAACAAAAATACTGAATCAAGATCAACTTTTGATTGTGTCTATGTTTATCTCACGAACTCCACTACAAATTGCTCTTCAAGAAAACTTATGCACATTTAAAACGCAAAGAACTGAGAAAAGCCAGCCTTGCTCTAATGTTTCCTTCCTTGAATACTTTGAGTGTCAATGCCTTGACAAAAACCAAGTAAAACCAGTCTTGTTCTTTCTCTGTTTCTTTTACCTTGGCGAAAACTAAGGAAAAAAAGCTTCTGTCTTCAGGAGCCCTCATGATGCAAAACATCATAACTGCTATGCTGCTGAATCAGGATACACGCAAAGCCCCCACCCCCACCCCAACAATATTGCTTTATATGAAAATCATATTTCACTGAATCCTTGATAAGAATTAGAAATTGTTCTTTCGCGTGGCGATCCGCTATATACCCCAACAACACCTCCAAAAAGAGGAAATCCTCGAAAATCAAAGATCTGTTCCACGTTCCTTTATTTTTCATTAAAAGTTGTGGAACTGGATTTCCCTTAACGCTGATAGAGATTCCCAAATTACAGAAGTGTCTTGTAAACAATGGCATATTGGTGTGTGTCCCAAATAGTCCATGTTACCTCTACAAACTATTAACATCTTTTCCGACGGCAAAATGTGGATGTGGATTCTAAGATATTCAGAAGATCTTTCCAAGTGCATACGACTAAGGTCCCTACCCCAATGCGAGAGTTTAAAATCTCAACTCTCTATACAATTATTCCCCATTCAAAACTAAAAGATAAATAGAACGAAGAGTAGAAGAATTAATGCACCATTGTTTTTTTTTTAAATGAATGTCGACCATTGCAACATATGTCTCAATTTAGGGCGAAAAAAATCGTGTTTCGTTAAAAAGAAAACGATACGGTTCATTGATACTTCTTCAAGTTCATCTGAATCAAAAAATAAATTCTGAAAACGACATCATTAGAATATTCGATTTTTCTGATGAACAATATACTTGTTGTTTTAGAAAAGAAGAATGTCAGCATTCCAATGGGTACCAACTTTGCTCCCTTTTTGCTAACCTGTTTATTGATTCGTATAAAGCCGACTTCTTATAGCGTTCAAAGAAATAGGTGAAAAAAAAGTTTGCTCTTTAACAATATCAATTTAAAAAAATAAAAAACACACAAATAGACACTCCACTGATCATCTTTTATCTAAGTAGACAGTAATGTTTATCGAAATGTTTACTGTGAACAAACTTTTATTCACGACTTGTAATTTCGTAAATTGCATGTTCGTGGATATCAAATTTCAATATACATGTATTGTAAACAAATAAACTACTAGCTCATCCATAGAGGTAGTTCTAATTTGCGTCAATGAACAGTAAACAAACTTTTATTAACCACTACTACAAGTATTTTAGCGACCTTCACGTTCTTGGAGACTGACTTTCGCGACATCACTAACTACAATCTTAAAAATTACTTGCTTATCCGTATGATTTTTAACCACGGCAGGCACATGCAATATCTTTACCCTAGTGCTTATATAAGCTGCAGGCGAATTATAGCTGGCTTAAAGTATATTAGTAGTTTTCTTCAATATAAAAAAGTTGACAGTAGAAAATGCCAAGGGGACAATCAATAATTCAAAACTCCAAAGGCAGGCGAAACCATGACCAAATGAAAAAGAGACAACACAAACAGCTATCAACACAACAAGACTTGTAAAACCGAAAAAAAGAGTAACACGAACCCCATCAAAAACCAGGGGTGAGTTCAGGTGCTCTGGAAGGGTAAGCAACTCCTGCTCAGCGCGCAGAGATAGCTTCAATCAATGATAAACTTAAACATACCTAGGTGTCAATCAATATATTAGATGTACAGATTAGCAAATGATAGTGACATTCTTTAAGATAAATGAAAAATATTGATCTCCCCGGGTACCAAGGTATTCTATACCAAGGTGATATAACATGTACATTGCACAACAGTCATCGATTTCTTTATGAAACTTCCTGGTCGAGATAAAAGAATGGTGGTCAATGTTATCAGTAAATGAATGTCGAGAATGTAGTCCCTAATCCTTGAGCTCTCGTTTCGATATTTAGTACTGTGACAATTTAATACTTAATATATCGTAACGTTTATTTTCTTGTAAAAAAAAACGCTCCTTGACATATGCACGTGCCCTGTCTTAGCTCCCGACTTGAGCTTTAGTTACGATATTTCGTGCTGAAACATTAACACTTAAATATCTCATAACCTTTATTTTGATGAACAAAAGAAACATCCATTAATATGAGATTCACGTGGTATGTCTTAGCTACCCAGTGAGTTTAAGTATTACATGTACCTATCAGGGTTCATATCACACAGTGCAAGTTTAGCAAAATGCTAAAGATGTTTATAAATTGACCCAAATATATTGATTATGATTAACTTGTTCTCAAACAATATCATTTATCACTTTGTGACAATCTCCTAGTGGCAATATTTTGGTTTTTGTTGTTGTTTAACGTCCCACTCAAGAATATTTCACTCATATGGAGACGTCATCATGTGCCGGTGAAGGGCGACAAATTTTTGCCTGTGCTGGGCACTGATGGCCGTAGAGCAGGGAGGGTTCTTTAACGTGCCAACACCTACTGTGACACGGGACCTCGGTTTTTACTGTTTCATCCGAATGACAGGGATGGCCAACGCCAGATGGCGGAGTGAAGCTGCGGGAATCGAACCCCGGACCCCTCAGCTCAAAGTCGAACACGCTAGCCACTCGGCCCCCAATATTTTGTGAAATACCGGTAAATCCTAATATTTTCCATGTCTACATTTCATTTCAAACAAATCCTATTTGGCTAAAAATAATTATTTGGCTAAAAAAAATCTGAATTATGGGTGTAGAAACCGAATTGTGTGTTTTCCAAAGTGTTTTTTTATTCTAGATAAATCACCTGAATTTAGAATACTGAAGTTCTTTAGTAAGACGTTATCTATATCCTATAAGGCCTTCTCACCTATGGTTCGACACAGGTTTCTGTTGATTTTAACAATGTGAGGATTTATTTGATAGATGATGTAATTATATCGTTGCTTAACATCCCACTGGAGAAACTTTCACTTAAATGGAGACATCACCAAATACCGATGAAGGCCTACAATTTTTTTCCGTGCTCGTCAATTACTGTCATTCAAAAGTGAGCGTGTTTTAACACCTTCTACACAACTACTTTGGTCCTTACTGTCTGATGTGAAGGACAGGAAAAGCCAGCTGCCTCTAAAGAGCGGACTCGAACCAACAACTTCATTAACTAAAGGCAAAACTCGTTACCATAGAGTTTGCTAGTTAACATGCCCAAGGTCAGGTAGCTTTCTCCAAGCACAAAATAATCTGCATCAATAAAAAAGGGAGACAAAGGCATGACTGAAAGTTTGTAGGTAAAGGCATAAAAAGAAGAACAAGACAAATAAAACAATAGTTTTTATTCATTGTTCATACCTTTGTGAATGCCTTATACAATATCTTAACCAGATCTATCAAATTTATTAGAGATCAAATGCTGTCGAAATATAGCAACAGTTGTAACAAATGAAGTAAAATTTGATAGATGTAGATATGATTTATTAGATAAAAGATGAATCTGTAACAAGTAAATTTGTGTCAAGTAATCGCAATTGTTTAAAATACACTTTGTTGTGAACTTTTTACCATAGTTCAGTCTGATTGTGCGGTTGAGGCTTCCAATCGGTGCCACACTGCGGTTGGCTTTCCTTGTACTTTGGATGAGACAGTAAAAATGGAGTTCCCGTGTCACAGTAGGTGTCAGTACACTAAAGAACCCTCACTATTCAGTGGCCATAAGTGCCAAGCATAGGCAGTTTGTTGTACTGCATAGGCCTTGATGACATCTCCGTATAAGTGAAAGATTTTTCATTTGGACATTGAACAACAACAAAAATCAACCCAACGTTAGTATTGAGTACTTTTTACAAAGCACTTTAAATTAAATGTATATGTATTTTTATGAGTTTTGCCTTCTTATTTCAATAATCTTTTAAGCAAATTTGGGATATTTGAAAAAAAAAATTACAAATATTTCTAATGATTAAGCAAAACTGTTTTAAATCCACTATTTCATGTATTTTCATATCTGCTTGGAGTCTTTGTAGTACAATGCACTTTAATGCAAAACTTGTATTTTTTCTTGATGATTTCAACATTTTTTACATCAAATTTCAACTTTGTTTAATTTAACCAACAGTTGAAATAGCGAGTCCAGAAAGTACATTTCCACCTTTCACAGATAAACGCATAATACGTTAATACGTGCAAGTTTGATCATCTATATCACAGTCTGAAAATACAACTTCTTAATATGAATTCTTAACTTTCTAGAGTAAATGCCAATGTGGATACCATTGAAGGAACAATAATATGCACTAGCTCTCACTTTTTGAGGTAAGCTAATAAAATTAAATTCTTGGTAAAAAAAATGTAACCTTACATCAGCACAATCAGTACGTCAATGATCATTTTCCTGTGATTTATCAACAAACTGCAGTGGTATCCACTTAAATTGAACCCTATATATAGAAATCCCTCTTAATTTGAAGTAATTTTAATTTCCCGGCTACATTACTTTATCATTGTTTCTATCCACTTATTTTGAAAACCCTGATGATTTGAAAGAGAAATTCATTCCTTTTGGTTTTGATATATCCTGGTTCAACTTTATGTCTTAAAATTATGCACATTCCATGCCACAAATCAGAAATATCCCAGACATTTCTTTGTATGTTATTCATTATTATTTAAATCTTGCATAGGAAATTATTTGATTTCACAGCTGACAGCAACTGTATTTTGGATCTTTTTTCATTCCTGTTCTATTTGAGTCATAAATGTCTTTAAATTCTTTCCACACACAAAGCTATTCCCATTCCTCCCCCCACGCACAGAGCTGCCACTCCCTTCCTGCCCCCTGTTCTTTCCAATGCATGTAAAAGCGTGACTAATATTCGGGCGCCTGAGGCTCCAATGGGGTGTCCAATAGCAATGGCCCCTCCACTGACATTAACCTGAAAAATAAAAGTGGTTGGTTGTATTGTTGTTTAATGTCCCATTCAAGAATTTATCACATATATGTAGACATCACCTATGCCTATGTAGGGCTACAAATTTGGCCTGGGTTAGGCACCTACAGCCCTTGATACGGAAGAGTTCTTACATGTCCTGACACAACACCTCTGTTTTTACTACAACGTTTGATAAACAGCAGAAGCTAGCGGAGTCCGCAGTGTAAATTCAATCCATGACCTCAGAGTCAGAGGGTATGATGGCTCCAAAATTAAATAGAAACTGATAGATGAATGAAACTGAAAATGTTCTCGTCAAATGTTCTACCCTTGATCATTGAATACTAATTGAAACATTCATGAATTCTGATACTTTCATTAGCATATATATGAATGGACAGACCAATGGAAGCAGTATACAAACTGATGCACATGACATTACCTTATTTGGGTCACAGCCAAGGTCTTTTATCACAGCTGCCGATTGTGCTGCAAATGCTTCATTTAACTCAAAGAGATCAACATCGCCAACAGTCCAACTGGCCCTCTCTAACTGCAATAAAAGTATCCATCATTATTTTATTACACATTTTTTTAAAAACATATTAGTAACCGGCATCTGATAGAGCATGATTTCAGTATACAGTCCATGTCTGTTGAAGTTGTGATTGGGTCAGTGAGGTGCTAAAGATTTTAGCTTTCATAATCTTACTCTACCTTTAAAGCTTTTAAGATATTGATCCTCCCAAGTCTGCTAGAGTAGGGCAGAAGTGAGGATGGGTTTCATCATTTCTACCATAACACACGTAGTTAAACCATTCTAAAATGGCTATATAATTGAGGCTGCAGTTGATTAAATATATCAATAAACCACACGTTAATTAATACTTGGCTGATACATCAGAAAATTTAATTATGACGTCATAAATTGATATCATTATATTTGACGTCATAATACATTGCCTGGGCTGACATTGTGGCCGAAACTGAAAACATTTGTTCTTCTTGGCATTTTCAATACTTTTGTCCGTAAATTAATCTCGTGTTGTGGTAGAAACAAATTACATAACTCTTTGGTATTAGTCATCATGTTTAAAGTCTCAAAACGCTCACTTACGCTTGCACTTTGAAACTTGTGTAATCTCCATATCATTAAAGGTACACTTGGACTCACTAAGCAAAGATTTGTCCTACATGAGATAACCACGAAATCGTGTACAAATGGATATAATTAAGTGATTTACACATTAAAAATGGTCAAATCAACATTTAAATGTCCGTGCTGGACATGTTTTGTACGCGTAATTCGCCGTACTTATAGGCATCGGTTGTGTCTGTTAAAATGGCGGGAAATGAATACAACCCGTAAAAGTGTATTTTTGATTTTTTTAACGATGATATCTATATACTGCGTGCATATTTTTGATATCTTATCAGCTACACCCTCTAATCATATGCTGGTGCAAATGTGATATTTCAATTTTTTAATTCTGTGAAAATGGATAATGAGTCCAAATATATCTTTAATATATTGTAAGTCTAAAATCTTATACAGCAGTGAGGTGAAAAGGTAATGAAGATTCAGCTATCATTGTTTTTTCACTACAGAGAAATCTGTCTTGACCTGCTTATGTGGTCTTCAAGACAGGTGGTCTCTCATAAAATATCTACAGTACGCGACACGCGATTTCGCATAGAAACGCGATGCGCGGCGATTTTTTGCACTTGATACGCGGCGTGATTTTCGACTGCGGCCGCGATTTTATGCGAGGAATCGCCGCGTGGTATTATTAATGCAGTCATGCAGTATAAGCATTGTAAGACATTGATTAATGTCGAATAATTTGATAATAACTACTAGTTAACTTTTCTGCAGATTTTTCGATCTTTTTGTATCAGAAATACGATTAAAAACGTTAAACATGCGACAGTATTTGCCATTCTAAAACTCGTCGTCTTTGTCAAAATTTGCTCAAGTTAGCACAACTCCGGTAGTGATAATCACTGGTCTACAGTCGTGTCAACAATTTTATACGATATCAATTTTATAAAGCTGACAACATTAGGTGAAAACAATGTGCAAATTCACACCAATATCAAGGATGTTACGTGTCAGTTTAAACCACAGAGATCACTCGTGCGTAACAAGGCTACCTGTACACCAGATTTATTTATGCGTATGGCTGTTTCTATCGCGTGATTATATAGAGAAAACTTACTAAGGACATAGGATATTGAATTTGCGTGTTTAAACATTCTTCGAACAAACATTTATCTCAAGAGTTAAAAAAAAA
>JACSZP010003739.1:0-20839 GCA_016161895.1 Pinna nobilis | reverse complement strand
AAATATAACGAAATTTATGATTTGAAAAAGTTAAAAAATGAAAAATTTCCATTTGGTATGGAACAGACAGCATTTTGATACACCGATTCGGCAAACTGGAATTTCAATTCAACTTTAATTACAAATTCCTCCAATTAAAATCACCAGAATTTTGTTTATTTGTTTGCACAACTTATACAAGCTCGCATTGATCTAAAGAGAAACTTGGCATTAAAATTACGCTTGGGACTATCATGGAATTATAGAGCCAATATTTAAAATTCTTCGTGTTAACTTTTCAATCCTTTCCTTTCATTCATATTTTGTTTACGTTTGAAATAACACAGTAATTTTTTCCATGTTGAATTAATAAAATTTATGATTTGAATAATCGCCAAAAGGTCGAATAGAATAAATAATCCTAGCTTTTAGTAAAATGGATAACAGTTTTACGACTTGCCACAAACTGGGCTTTTGTCGGCGTTGTAGTTATAGTATATCCAATAGGAGCTATTACAAATCGAGATCTAGATCACTCGATCGTTTAAAAGGCTCAAAGGCAGTCGACTTCGCACAGGTAACTCATATACCTCTGCCAGGTGAAAGGGAATACATAGTTAAATGTCCAGTATGCTGTTCTAATATCGTAGTGACAACTGATCGGGAAGTTTATCCATTCATTATGGAAAGGCTCCATAACATCCCGAGACTGAAACTGACAACGGAAAATGGATTTTTAAGCACGTGTCAGTCATGCGATGGATGTGAGGCAGAAGTGTCGTGCATCGAGTGCGATCGAAAGATGTGCTTTGACTGTGTTCGAATCCACTTACGATCACCGTCCACCAGGCGACATCACGTGACTGGAATTACCGAAAATGACGACACTCCTCAACATAGTCAGAGGCGATCACGTAGCCCTTCACCGGTAAGGTCGTCGCCCGCGAGAAGGACTAGCCCACCGCGTAATAGGAACATATCCCCCGTGCAGAATGGCAGAAGACACTCGCCTCACCGGAGGACCCCATCTCCTAGAAGGAAGTCGCCTTCCCCACGCAGGAGTACAAATAGCCCGGTTCCCTTCACCAATTATGCTGATTCAGGAGTAGAAGATTCCCTATCCCCAATTTCTCCGTTTGAGAGCTACAACTTCGCGCCAGTCTCCAAAAGTTTAAACTCGCCTCTAACCCGTGCAAATCAGCTTCTGCAAGAGGAACTAGACCTTTACCAGAGAGGAAACTCACCTAGGCCGAACGAAAGGAAGCAATTTGACTTCAAACCGACTGTTACGTCCAATAACAGATGGAAAAATAGCTTTACTCAAATGACTACTTTCGAACTTCCAAGTTATGTGCTCTCAATGTGCGCGGGACCACGTGATCAATGTTGGATAGCGGAAGCGATGTCGTCTGCCATACATTTATACAACGCAGACGGGCAGCACGTCAGGAGCGTGGAACTTTATCACGAAGTTCGAGACATCGTTGTCAACAAGGCCACTGATGAGGCATTTGTCTCTTGTTTCGCTAGTAAACAGATAAAAGTGGTAAATTCCGTAGGGGAGGTGAACACATTCGCTTCCTGTTCGTTACATCCCGCGGGAGTGAGCGTGAACAGCTACGGTGACGTTATTGTGTGCGCGGTGGAAGACCTACGGCGGCGTTATAAACCAGATCATAAAAACTGTCTGCTAGTTTTCAGCAAGGAGGGGCGATTGAAGCGCGAAATCGACAGAGATGTGACCGGGAAGATATTTGCCTATCCGGAATATATTACGGTAAATATTAACGGGGATATAATTGTGTCGGATATAGAAAAGGAGTGCGTTGTCATATTAAGTGCTGAGGTAAAAGTAAAGTGTATCTACAAAGGCCCCGCAAAGGGGACACTAGATAAGCCTTTTGACCCACGTGACGTGAAATGTGACAAAGACGGAAACATCGTGGTGTGTGATATAAATAATAACGCACTTCACCTTCTGGACATCAATGGCAAATATCAAAGGCTCTTGATATCAGAAGAGGACGGGATCTACTGGCCGGATGTTGTTGCTATTGACAACAGGGGCCACATATGGGTGAGAGAGTTATGGCAACATACAGTCAAAATATACCAAAATGTTTGATATGGAGTGCTATGTCAATATGTAATGTGCAGTGAAATTCGATATATATTTATTTGTCTATTTATTGATATTTGAATGAAAGGTAGTGAAATGGAATGAATCGTTCTGTTGGTTATTAATGTTTTATTCATAATCTATCTCGAAGCGAATAATAGAGCAGACATGGATTCATAACGTTTGCAGACGATTCCGTCAATGGCTGTCTGAATTCATAATGTCCACGGTACGTCTGCTTCATAGAAACAAGTCTGACCTTAAATTGCTTTATACTTGTCTGCAAACGTCATATACAATAAGGCGTATCGAATTTTTTTCTCTCTTACATGTCTGAACTTGGTGAAAGTCCAAAAGAATCGTTAACAAATTTTAGACTCCAGTTATAATTTCATATCATCTATAACGCTGCTGTTGAAATTCAATGAAAGTTTGCTTGGTGACCACCCCACGATGTCGATCAACTCGCTCGAAGACCAATAAAGTTCATATTTCAAATCGATATTCTAGTCTGTTTAGGTCTCACTTATGATACCACCTGGCTAGTCACCAATCAAACTTTTTTTAGCCTGTCACCTAAGTGGTCTTAATAGCAAGGTTCCACTGTACGGAGGAGACTACCTCAATGAGTATTTGAGCAGTCACTTAGTTGGTCTTAATAATGGTGCGTGTGGTGTATTAGAGCTGTCGAAAACAACAGCACAGAATTAATACATGTAAATGTATTATGAATTTCATTTTTTGGGGATGAATCATTATGAAAAGACTGAATATCTCTTTAACTTTTTCATCCCTTAAGACAAATTTAGACTCGCATAATCATTCATTTAATGAAGGGTCTATTTTTTCAGGGGCAATTGGGTTAATGTTCAACACTGATTCTTGATCCAAAGTGAAAGACCAGAACAATAATACAATTTTGAAACTTAATTTGATATTTGAGTTCATATTAGTTATTTTGGTTTCCAATGATTGCTGTTTCCCTAGTGCTGAAATTTTGAAAATTTTGAAGTCCATGTTTAACTGAATGGCCATTTTAACGAAAATAACAAAATTTGCAATACCAGGGTCTAAAAGGATACCGTCAGATTCAAAAGAAGCAATCTAAATGTAGTTTTCCTTAGCCGAGTGGCTAGAGTAGAGCATTGCGCTTTTAACAATTAAGTCTATCACTCTTAGTTAGAACGGAGTCGAGTCTCACTTGAACGAAATTGATTATGTGAGAAAGTTGGTCAATTTACTTTCAGAAGGGCGGTGTCTCTTCCGTATCTTTTTGTAATTAGATTCTCTCGTCCACCTTTACCTAAATTGTCCTCGCCTTATGGCAAAAAGATTGTCGAGTGTGGAGTAAAACAAAACAAAGAATAGTCAAAATTGGATTAGTGTGCTCCTTTACTATGGTGTATCGTCCGAGCATCCAATGAAACCCGACTGAAGATCAATTCCTATAAATCTCTGTCAATAACAACAAAGTCCAGCGACAGGAATTGTCGGTGAAAGTCGTAGAGGGGGGTAAAAAAGAAACGAGAAGCTCAGAATATATGATAAGGTTCTATTTTTCAATTAAGTTTTATTAAATCTTTAGGCACCGATCACATCGAAAGTCTGATATTAATTAATTTTAGTTGAAAAAACAATCTGTACCGTTTTCGCTGCAAGTATCATTCAGTGTAAACATTACTGTTATTATCTGAAAATAGAGAAGTTGATTTGCTTGATTTCGGAAATACGCCCACAGTTTTAGTTAAGTAATTTCATATATTTTCCTTACTCCGTGAAAGATTGGACATCTTAGGTTTTCGATGGGGAAAACGATGTTTGCTTGATGGATTTTAAAATGGAGAACCTATCTTATTTTTTGCGCATCCGCTATTCTATTAGTTCACCAACCTTTTCAAATATTAATAAAATAAGGAAAAAGAAATATGCCTTTGGAAAGGAAGTTATATCACGTGACCTGGAGGGCTGGATATCTTCATCTTATATATTTCCCACGTTGTCATTCTTTAATACAATAATGTTACCATTCTTTTGCTTTTGTTATTCACCTCCTCCGTTAGAATACCACAGTCACTACATGTACTTGACAAAATGCTCACAACTACAACGTCACCATTGGTGAATGCCATTTCAGCTATATTTCTGTCAATAACTACTCTATCTCACATTGGAATGAATTCCGATAATATTTAGGTTGCTTTAATTTTTCAACTGTTTTAATAATCTTAAAGAAAAAAATCGACTCTAAAGTGATTTGAGTGCAAATGAATTATTGTTTGGCAATTCTGTTCGCATATTTTTTATACCTGTGTTAAAATGGACTTGATCTGTTTACAGTATTGATCAAGTCAATCAAGAAATACATACCAGAGAATTGGCTTCTTAGTGTCAATATTACATGTTTTACGATTGATAAAGTCTGCTTATCATGAAAAAAATGGATCTCAGTTAAGGTATTAAATAGTAAAACTGAGCACGATTTTGACAAAATATATGACATGTACATGACTGTTAGCAATGCAAATAATTCTGCAAGTCGTTAGGACTGGTATTTATTACCTGCTTATGACAGGTGTGTATATAGAAATGGTATACAGGTAAATGAATTTAAGTGTGAAATGTTCTTTTATTTCAAAGAGGTTACCGTATGATTCCGTCGTAATAAATTCCTTTGTTGCATGTTGTCAATGCCATAATTGTCGTTTTTGTTTAATCATTTCAAAATTGAAATGGCCAAAAAAAGTTTGTTTTATCCTACATATCTCTTACTGAGTACATTTTCATTTGCCGTACGCATTGTACTATAGATTGGATTATTACGATAACACAGCAATATTCCACTTTTATAATCAATTCAATTCTTGAATTTCTTTTGAATTCAAATTGTTGAGCCTATTTTTGAATGTTTCATAGATTTTGCCCGAGTTCCTTCTGTATTTTTGAACTTCTCGTAATAGAAATACATGTATTTTTTCGTCTGTCCGCAAAACAATATTTTTGACCAAAGCTATTTTATGTTAAGGTGAAGTGCTTTCTCCTTTCCCATATTTACCCCCGATGGAGATTTTAGAACCAAACTTATTTATTTTGTGATCTTTATATAGGACCTGATTTTTTTCCTTTATAAAAATATCAACCTGATTTAAGTTCCATTAGTCGCATACTGCTACATCGTGTATGTCTCGACAAGTTTGCTCGGGATTCAAAGTTCAAAGACGAAAAACAGACAACACCATGTGCAAAACAAAAAAAGACAAAACATAAACAGTAATCCCCACAACAAGAGGAATAAAATTGAAAGAAAAAAACTGAGTAATACAAACCCCATTTTAACCGTGGCTGTAAGCGTAAAATACAAGACACAACTTAAAAAATACAATGACATACATGTTACATGTGAAACTGTAATGATGTAAGGCGAATTAAAAAAGGGGAGAGTATATTCCCTGGCTTAAAATGAAAGTGCTACTGAGCAAGAGATGCTGCGTCTTCCTTGGCACCTGATCTCACGCTTCCGGTTTCATTTTCGTTCTTATGTAGATTTTCTTTGGTATACATTCTGTTGGATTTTGTGAATTTTGAAAATCCTTCATTTTGATGGATTTTGAATACGGAATACATGTTTGTGTACATCCAACTTACACTTGTATTTCAATAGGATCAATTTTCTTGGAGTTACTGCCATTTGTCGGCCATCTTTGAGGTCAATGAAGATAATTTTATACACAAACAAACCAAATCACGAATGACACTTCTCCATACTGGAGATTGTTAAATTCTTATTATGCTGATACAATTCCATAAGTCTTCTCCCTTGCACACATTCTTTCATGCACACGACAATAAGGAAAAACATTGTCATACAATTCTTTCAAATTTGGCATAAATATGAAAAAATACTCCAAGCTGACATCAAAGATGGCCGACATCGGGAAGTTATTCCAAGAAAGTCGATGCTATTGCAATTTATCTGTAGACTCTTGGAGTTAAAGCATTCATAAACAAATTAAACCTCATGTGCCTAGTATGCAAGTCCAAATTCATAGTCAAAGTAAGTGCAAGTAAGTTGTTTTTTTTGTAAGTTTGAATATTAATTTTTGTCTTAGTTGTTAAGTCTTCTCATGATTCCTTTTCCATATGTACTATGGAAAGTCTATAAACTAGTTTGATATCAAATATTAATGGAAAAATATACATTTATTGTCACAGATCATGATTTTGGCAAAATACCAAAAATTTGAGTTCTATTTTTCAATGATGTTTTGTGTTATACATGAGATAAAAGACCGTGAAATATATTTTCTACTTAAAATGAAAGTGAAAATAGTTATGAATGTCGATTTCAATTGAATGATCATACATTTGCAAAATTTTATGCATGGTTTAAAATCTAGAATTTCTAAACACATAAAATGTTAGATCCCATTGACGCTTGACCCTAACTGTGATCTTTAATGTATTATTAACTCTCGTTCTCATCCATAAAATATATATCATATGTATGTAAATCGATAATTCAAAAATTTCGAAATGGCATGGCCAAAATCTAACCTTTTAAATATTTCGATAACCATGCAAGCAGAAAGAATACACAGCTATGGAAATTTACAATAATTTCATGGTTGCGGAACTTCTGATTTTCTAAAGTACCATAAGATAGGGTTCTACTTTTCAGAAAACCACTTCTGATTTCTTCTTCTCGAATTACAATATTGTCGAGAGCAGTATTGTTGATTGCAGGTGACATAAATAGATTTCCAATTGAGTTTGTGTATAATGTGATTTAACCGGGTAAACAGATTTTATTTGACTTTTATATAGCCGTCTTTAACCTTTGTATGACTGGTAATCAGTTCTGCTAAAAGCAATCAACTTATACCAACACGGTCGTTGGATAGCTGTAATTATACAAGGACGAGTGCCAGCTGAAATGTACATGTATATCTAAGCAAAATTCCATTTCACTGTTCCGATATATTTCTCTTTTGTTCAATGTCGATCGTGATTGAATAACAAACTGAAAGACAGCCAAATATTTAATCTCCGAAATTCTACCTGCATATAGGGTCACGCATGTTGGTCAAGTGTTTTAATTAACTTTGATTACCTACTTTCGATTTTCACTTAGAGGTTACGTAATGCTTAAATTAAGTTTAATTATTAGACAGGATATGTGATGGAGTTTACTCCCCACCCGAATATACACGTCTGGTTGTTGTTGTTTTTGTTGGTTTAATAGTTTCTTGGTTTAATTCATCAAACCATGCTTCTAGGTATAAACATCATATATATACATGTATATAGTTTATGAACATTCTGTGCCACGAATCATGGCTACACAAGATTCACTATAGAAGGCATGGTATTGCATGAAAATGAACATTAATACTGGGAACATGTACATTATGTGTCACGACTCATGGCTACACAAGACTCACGAATGGAGGCATTCTATTTCATGAAAATGAACACTCATTCTAGAAACATGTACATTCTGTGCCACGACTCATGGCTACACAAGATTCACGGAAGGAGGCATGGCATTCCATGAAAATGAACATTAACACTAGAAACATGTACATTCAGAGCCACGAATCATGGCTACACAAGATTCACTATAGAAGGCATGATTTCTGTTGGTATAGTATCGTTATTCAACATCCCGCTGGAGAATCTTTAATCCGAATGGAGATGGCACCGAATGTCGTCGAAGGACTTTACATGTTTGCTTGCACTCGGCACCATTGAGTATTGAGGGGTCTTTATTGTGTAAATATCTTCTGTGACAAGATACCTCGGTATGTCCTTTGAATTATAACCGGTGTTCCATGTCAGATTAGATAAAGTACCAAAGGATACTGGAAAATCCAAGGCTTGAAGATAGTTTTATAGTCCGGGGCCCCGGCCTCTGTAACTCTCATAAAATATCAGTCACTGTAGGCCTACACTAATCCAATCGTTCCGCGGAACATAAATAGTAATTAATTATCTTAGTCAGTGAACTTCACATTTTTGCCATTCTCCTAAGGTTTCCATATGACAACTTTGACGGATATGGCATGCTGATAAGAGGCAATGTCTCCCTCCGAAGAACAGAACCCGGTTGTTTACCTACCTTAGCCAGCTAACCTATGGTCAAATTTGACCAACGATTTAAATACATGTTTTGTTATCAAAACATCGGGTATGATCCCATTTTGTGTGGAATTCATCTAAATTGACTACCTAGACCTACTGTGAAGGGGTTTGGTAGGAAACGGGAGATGGACAATTGATCTCACTCTTTTTCGGGGTTCGGTATCATTTTTGGATTTTCGTTTACTTTTCATTCAGTTTGAGATTCAATTTTGTATGCACTTACAACTTACATAAAAATTCTGTCGTTGAAAAATTTACATGTTATGATTAAGTTTGGTCAAAACAACTTTCAGATTTAGGAAATTTATCAAGTTTGAGGCACGGTAACTTACAGTATTTCTATAAGAATGGGTTAAATCTAAACTTCGGTTAATCTTAACCAACGGTTAAACAACTGGACCAATATCCAAAGCAGCTTTGAGAACTAGATTTAAATGAACCATATTTTACCGTTTCTTTCTATGCTTATTGTAACTATTTAATTGTTACAGTAACAGAGTGGATGGAATCCATACTCGAGATCCGTTACACCTTAATTATTAGTGAACAAAAAGAGCAAAGGAGAAATCATTGCAGTTCAATACATGACGAAGCATTACCATTGGGTCTGTAAATACTTAATGAATTTATTTACTAATATTATCGGAAGTGACCCAATCAAGTGACATGATCTTAAATGTAGATAAAACTTCCCGCGAAATTATGATAACTGATATGTTGAAGTCAATTCCCAAACAATAAGTAAACAAATAGTTTATTGATTCATAGATTTTCAGGAAAACGAAATGAAGAGCAAAAACATTATGCATGAAATTTTGCAAATTGGCTGGATTCAAAAATAACAAAATTACTTTTACGATAAGAAACCCAAACTAAATTGTTTCAGGAACTAAAGTGATCAAGGTTCCCGTCACCTTTTATCGTTTAATTGATATAAATTAACCGTCAGTTCACCTGGGTGAGACATTTTGTAAGTTTACGAATGTCGGTGTTCTTTTAGCTATATTTATAGCCGAGTTTTCTCCTATATTAATGAAAGATAATCGCCGTCCTGTCAACAAAACTTATTGCTTTTTGATGACCTGCTGATTGACTGTACCACAGCTTAATTTCAAGTATTACACAGGCTGCATTGATATGTAACATTAAGGTAAAGCTTTATATGTAGTTTTTCGTAGAACTTTTCGCGTATCAACCTGTTTACGATTTATCTGCGGGACTATATTTCGCGAATTTGATATACATTATATTATGCATGTTAATGTAAGATTTGATTATAAATTTTATTTTCGCGACCACCTTTTAGCACATAATTACGCGAAAATAAAATCCTCGCGAATACACGCAAAATGAAATTGTTAAAAACAGCATATCTTTTTACAATTAAACTAGTAAAATATGTCAATAACTTGAATCCGCCGGATCTGGATTCCAACAATCTTAACCTTGTTTAATGTGGTTTAATTTCTTTCTTGTCTTTTTTTTTTATAAAATGTATGTAATGCAAAATGAAATCATGTAACATGAATATATATTAATCTAAATCGGCCGCAGCTAAGTTCAACTAGATTTAACCTTGTCTCTCGTGTTCTAAGTTCTTTTTCATCGAATGAACGTAGTATATTAAGAAAACTCACAGTCGATGAATTACTACTTCCTAAGACAGATTCAAGGTATGGAACATTCATGAATTCGGTAAAGTTTGGTTCACAGCCAAAGCCTGAAATAATTCGGTCATCAACATGCACATTTATTTACTCAACTGTATTGTGTGTAAGGCGAATTTACCGGAACCTTTTCCAATCCCAATTCTTTCATGCTTTTTATTTTCCTTTCGCCTCAAGAAAGCGACATTGATATATGGTGTTGGCTCGGACAAATAAGACGTTTCATTATTGATTAATGCATATTAAAGAATGTACTAGAAATAAACGTTGGCATAATGAATGAAAAGGATATTTACAAAACGTCATTCAACTTGGGCAACGGTTTATTTACATATTTATGTTTTATTTACTTGTGTATATATTTGTTAATTTACACTTTATTCTTTTCTACAAATATGTATTTACATTCATATATTCGACTTTCAAAAATCTGATTGTCTGCATTTCTGACATTTAAACAGACAAAATGTTCACTTCCGAATGAACTGAAGTATTAAATCCAATATATTCAATGGCATAAGAATTTAGCATAAATGCCGATCGGCTGTTGGAAGAAGAGAAGGAAGAAGAAGAAGAAGAAGAAGAAGAAGAAGAAGAAGAAGAAGAAAAGGAGAAGAACAATGCAGAAGAAGTCCTCTCTGCTGAAAAGTAATTCGTTATGAAATATTTTGGCTGATAAGACAAATCTTCGTCCGCGCATTTTTTTTTCATCAGAGAAGTAAAAGAAGTGTATGTTGAAAATGGGGAATTGCTGGATAGTTGCAAATTAAAAAAAAACAACATAGGATAGTAGCTGAAATGCAACCCAATGTAAGTTGGGTGGAACTAATCATAAGCATACCATATAAACAAAACTAGGAAATTCAAACAGAGTCCCACACCACTCATGATAAATGGTGGATTAGTGCTGTCTGTCGTCATTCCAACTTCAAACTTGAGCTTTACTGTAAATCCAGTTTTATTCGTGAGAATTTTATTTTCGCGTTATTTCGCGCGAGCACTTACAAGCGAAAATAAAACTCGCTTAATATACTAACCTTAGAATAACATTTACAATAAAACATACACTATTGCCTTAACATGGGCACACGCGAAAATAAAGTGTCATGAGTATTTGCATACCTATTGATTCGCCAAAATAAAGTTCGGCGAACATTTCTGGATTTATAGTAAGTAAATAATTAAAACAGACAGAATTATACGAAAAGGATTTTTAAGTTCAAATAGCATGCGTAGATAAAATGGTCCATCTACACGTCTTAAAATATAAAACATAATAGTTGGTTTAAATGATGTACATGTATATATAATCAATGACAAACGATGAAGTTGATGGGTGATATTCTGGCTCAAGACTAACCTTGACCTCTTGGAACACCGGATATATCCCCCACCATTACATGAAATGTACCCATTTAATATCTTAGCCATAGGTCAAAGGTGGCAGGTGCCATTTGTTCTGTTCTGTGCTTCTTGTTCTGATATCACTTCGTTTTCTGGGCTGCCTTTTCTTCAATGTATTTTAATATATAGTTTTCATTCTGTTTGGTTTCCTCGTTTTATTATGTTCGGCATTATAAACTGTAATAAACCTAATAAATTCATAATGAATTTTGAATACGTAGTAAACATTAATTTGTCCATCAGAGCATACAAGCTAATGCGAGGGCACGAAGTGTATGACTTTAAATTATTATTAGTCTTGAGCTTGATGTGCACTAAGCCACACAAATCTATCTACTGAAGGCTTTAAAAGCGGGGATTACTTACATATTTACAAACGTAGACTTTGTAATATTATTTATTGTTAGGTTGTATTACACCTCTAAATGCAACCATTTTGTACACTTACGCGACCCTCTTAAACTATTCTAGATCAAATCTATTCAATTTGAATACGGCTCTATCTAAATTCAATTTCGTAATTCAATATTGAAATTACCTGTCAGGTGAAAATAAAAGCTATTTATGTCTACCTGTATAAAGACATATTTTACATAAGTATTATTTTCCCTTTTCCTTCAATCTAAGGCTTTTGTTGCTCCGTCGAAGGTTTGGATGCCCTCACAGAAAGACAGTTCTATAGACGTATCAAGTTTACCCATTTCTTTATTGCGAACTTGTATTTCTCTTAAATGTGTTAAATCAATGCTATACTTTTTCATTTAAACAGCTTATAGTACATTTTACCTGTGGAAAAGTTCAAAAAGAAATCTCAAGTGTATACAAGAGACATAACCCAACTTTCATTACTTTATAATCCGACACTTCGATTGTCAAACGATACTTAAGTGTTTGCTTACCACCTCTTAATCGATAAAAATGCATTATCGATCTGCATTTAAAAATCATGTAAACTATTAGTCAAAACAAAGACGGGGAGAAAAAATGGAACGTTACCGGAACCTACCAGTGAACTCGAACAATAAGTGCTTACTTCTTTGTCTAAAAGATACTCAATTTAAAACGCTCGCCAATTGTTTTTTCTAGTTGTTTTCTTTTGGCGTCTGGGTTTGTTGAAAGCTTACATTTGAAAATACACTGTACAATAATTATATATACATGTACATGTAAACTATATACAGGGAAATTTACGCACCCGTTTTATTTTCACTCCTTTCGCATTCATGGTCAGAGGGCGAATTCTTAACTTGACGAAATTAAAATTTTCTTGAATAGCATTATGACGAGCGTGGACGATTTGTTTTAAAAAAGGGGGACGAAACTGTTTGCAAGTGCGTTACGGCGAAAATAATACGGAGCGAAAAAGATCCAGTATATAGTATTTTCAACAGCATGCTTAGATGTAACTCATGATCCCCACCTCTGGTATCTCCAGGGGTCCGTGTTTGCCCAACTGTGTACTTAGTATTCCTCATAGGAGCGAAAATAATCCTGTATAGTATTTTCAACTGCATGCTTAGATGTAATTTATGATCCCCACCTCTGGTATATCCAGGGGTCCGTGTTTGCTGAACTCTGTTCTTTGTATTCCTCATACGGGAGTTAGGAGGTTGGTCAATGACCGGTCACCGAAATGTCCACTTCATTTTTCAGGTTGCATTCTTGGTTATTGTCCGAAGTTTTAGAAAAAGAGCAGGCATATTAACACTCGTCCGCACGTCTTTCTGTCAGTCAATCACAGAATCATTAACCTAGGCAACAACGCTGATAAAAGCTGTAGGATTTTAACATCCGTTTATATGGAACAGTTTTTACTTGGAACTCATTTCGGTCAGAATACAAGATTTTCAGTTACGACTCGGCGTTTTAAAGTCTGACAGCAAAAAAAAAAAAAAAAAAAAAAAAAAAATTCCAGGTAATTCAGTCGTATTCGTTTAAACTGAATTTATTAGGTTCAATGTTAGGGTGTACAGACAGTAGGTATTTTCCTAGGCAAAAAACGTTTTGTATCTGATTTTAAAGATTCTTTTGTTTATTTACAAGGCAAATCCCTCAAACCACAGGATCAGAGGTTTGGGTGACCTTGAACTATTGATAAGGTCACAGTGAAGCTCCAAATTAACACCACTTTGACCCACTTTGGGGGGGGGGATTTTTGTCTCCGAATTCACGATTCGAATTCGAACGAAATTGTTTTGCATATGATAGTTCAATGTTTGCCCTATTTAGAAATGTAAGTATCATATCCCTCCCGTCAAGTGACATCCCTTACCTCGATGGAAAGTTCCCGGTGACCTTATCCTTGACCTGACCTCACTGAAACTTGGTGGGTGTTAGTTTCTCGACATTTTGCGTCGATCTAAAAATGAATTTTAAAAATCGGAGACAAAAAATTGGTTTGGCCTCAAAAACCCATGGACTATAGCCTTAGGTATTTTCCTAGGCAGAAAAAAAAAACGTTTTGTCTCCGATTTTAAAAATTCTATTGTTATTTGAAAGGCAAATCTTTCAAACCACAGGATCAGAGGTTTGGATGACCTTGAACAACTAATAAAGTCACAGTGGAGCTCCAAAGTTACACACCTAAGATCAACGTTTGGGGGTCAAAAAATTTTTGTCTCCGAATTCAAAAATTGTTTTGCATATGATAGTTCAATGTCTGCCCTATTTAGAAATGTAAGTATCATATCCCTCCCGTCACTAATAAGGGCGTGGCAGGGTCCCAAAGTGACATCCCTTACCTCGACGGAAGCGTCCCGTTGTCCTTATCCTTGACCCACCTCACTGAAACTTTGTGAGTGTTAGTTTCTCGACATTCCGCGTGTTATTTGAAAGGCAAATCTTTCAAACCACAGGATCAGAGGTTTGGGTGACCTTGAACTATTAAGAAGGTCACAGTGGAGCTCCAAAGTTACACCCCTGAGACCCACTTTTGGGGGTTAAAAAAATTTGTCTCCGAATTTAAAAATTGTTTTGCATATGATAGTTAAATGTCTGCCCTATTTAGAAATGTAAGTATCATATCCCTCCCGTCACTAATAAGGGCGTGGCAGGGTCCCAAAGTGACATCCCTTACCTCGATGGAAAGGTCCTGGTGACCTTATCCTTGACCCGACCTCACTGAAACTTGGTGGGTGTTAGTTTCTCGACATTCCGCGTCGATCTAAAAAGGAATTTCAAACATCGGAGACGAAGAATGTTTTGGCCTAACAAAATCCATGGACTAGAGCCTTAGGTATTTTCCTAGGCGAAAAACGTTTTGTCTCCGATTTAAAAAATTATACTGTTATTTGAAAGGCAAATCTTTCAAACCACAGTATCAGAGGTTTGGGTGACCTTGAACTACTTATAAGGTCACAGTGGAGCTCCAAAATTCCACCCCTGAGACCCACTTTTGGGGGTAAAAAAATTTTTGTCTCCGAATTCAAAAATTGTTTTGCATATGATAGTTCAATGTCTGCCCTATTTAGAAATGTAAGTATCATATCCCTCCCGTCACTAATAAGGGCGTGGCAGGGTCCCAAAGTGACATCCCTTACCTCGATGGAAAGGTCCCGGTGACCTTATCCTTGACCCGACCTCACTGAAACTTGGTGGGTGTTAGTTTCTCGACATTCCGCGTCGATCTAAAAAGGAATTTTTAAAATCGGAGACAAAAAATGTTTTGGCCTAACAAAATCCATGGACTAGAGCCTTAGGTATTTCCCTAGGCGAAAAACGTTTTGTCATCGATTTTAAAAATTCTACTGTTATTTGAAAGGCAAATCCTTCAAACCACAGGATCAGAGGTTTGGGTGACCTTGAACTATTAATAAGGTCACAGTGGAGCTCCAAAGTTACTCCCCTGAGACCCACTTTTGGGGGTCAAAAACTTTTTGTCTCCGAATTCAAAACTTGTTTTGCATATGATAGTTCAATATCTGCCCTATTTAGAATTGTAAGTGTCATATCCCTCCCGTCACTAATAAGGGCGTGGTGGGGTCCCAAAGTGACATTCCTTACCTCAATGGAAAGGTCATGGTGACCTTATCCTTGACCCGACCTTACTGAAACTTGATGGATGTTAGTTTCTCGACTTTCCGCGTCGATCTAAAAAGGAATTTTAAAAATCGGAGATGAAAAATGTTTTGGCCTCAAAAACCCAATGACTATATTCCTCAGGTATCTGCCTAGGCGAAAAACGTTTTGTCATCGATTTTAAAAATTCTACTGTTATTTGAAAGGCAAATCCTTCAAACCACAGGATCAGAGGTTTGGGTGACCTTGAACTATTAATAAGGTCACAGTGGAGCTCCAAAGTTACACCCCTGAGACCCACTTTTGGGAGTCAAAAACTTTTGGTCTCCGAATTCAAAAATTGTTTTGCATATGATAGTTCAATGTCTGCCCTATTTAGAAATGTAAGTATCATATCCCTCCCGTCACTAATAAGGGCGTGGCAGGGTCCCAAAGTGACATCCCTTACCTCGATGGAAAGGTCCCGGTGACCTTATCCTTGACCCGACCTCACTGAAACTTGGTGGGTGTTAGTTTCTCGACATTCCGCGTCGATCTAAAAAGAAATTTTTAAAATCGGAGACAAAAAATGTTTTGGCCTCAAAAACCCAGGTATTTTCCCAGGGAAAATCGTTTAGTCTTCGATTTTAAAAATTCTATTTTTATTTGAAAGGCAAATCCTTCAAACCACAAAATCAGAGCTTTGGGTGACCTAGAACTTTTGATAAGGACACAGTGGAGCTCCAAAGTGACATCACTGAGACCCACTTTTGGGGGTCAACAATTTTTTTGTCTCCGAATTCAAAAATTGTTTTTTGCATATGATAGTTCAATGTCTGCCCTATTTAGAAATGTAAGTATCATATCCCTCCCGTCACTAATAAGGGCGTGGCAGGGTGCCAATGCGACATCCCTTACCTCAATGGAAAGGTCCTGGTGACCTTATCCTTGACCCGACCTCACTGAAACTTGGTGGGTCGGAGACAAAAAATGTTTTGGCTTCAAAAAACCCATGGACTATAGCCTTGGGTATTTTCCTAGGCGAAAAACACTTTGTCTCCGATTTTAAAAATTTTATTTTTATTTGATAAAGCCAATCCTTCAAACCACAGGATCAGGAGTTTGAGTGACTTTGAACTATCAAGAAGGTCCCAGTTGAGCTCCAAAGTTACACCCCTGAGACCTACTTTTGGGGTCAAAAATTTTGTCTCCGAATTCAAAAATTGTTTTGCATTTGATAGTTTAATGTCTGCCCTATTTACAAATGCATGTATCATATCATATCCCTCCCGTCACTAATAAGGGCGTGGCAGGGTCCCAAATCCCTTACCTTGATGGATAAAAAAACTTGATCTCATTATTAATGACAAACATTTCATATACATGTATTCATGTATGTAGAAAACATTATAAAAATCCATACTAAAAGTACACTAACCTTATTATATATATTAAAAATTATGAATTAATCAGCAAATATATAATTAGACCAGAGTTTGTCTCAGTTTTAGGAAACCGGATTGAAAACGCGAAATTCAATTTCCCGATGTTTGGACCTCGCGATTTTGAATTCTCGCGAAATGATACAAAAGGGCGAGATCGCTGAATTAAGTATTCGCGAAAAATAAGGAATTTACAGTATATGCAATGAGAAGTGGTCGAGACAAATAAGAGCGAGATCAGGTGTCCCGGAGATTTACATCATCCTCATCCAACATTACATTCGGTGATGCCATATTCGGAGACTGCAGGTAAGGGGTATTTTTCACAAATCATCTTACGCTGAAATGATCCGTAATCAAAGCAATTTCCGGATTTTATACATTTTACGGTATATTTGCCCGATCCATGAGTCAAATAAAGTGGATTGTGACGATCTTCATTTAATAAATAATTTGTCAAGAAATAAATATTAAAAATTTCACACACTTACAACTTAGGAGTGATCTTTTTCGTTAGTTTCTTTGTGAAAGGGATTTGGTACAAGAAGGAAACGGTGGACGACGAACCCGATTGATAAGAGACAGTTTCCAGTCTTGCTGGAACCTTCATTAGCAATCTAAGAAGTTTGTGAGCATGTGCTCTCTATCCTGGATTTATTTGTTACCGGGTGCTCTCTTCTATCAATAAAAACTGGCCGTCTTTATATGACTGAAATATTGCTCGGAATGACGAATACAAGAAACAAAGAATAACGCAATAGGAACTATATCTATCGTGTTTTCTTGATAATCAAACTGTACATATCCAATGACTTAATTAACATAGGATGTGGCACCCTGTGGGACGTTTTCTTTTGTGTTCAAATTACAAGTATTTAGCTTTGACTTAAATCGTGACTTTTGTGTTTGTTCTCGGCGGATTAATCTATAATCTGAATATTAAAAAGTAACAAAACGAAAATTAATCCATTCAAGACAAAATTATGAATCAAAATAATGTTGAACATTCTTTTCTTATTATTTCGTAACAAATTATGAGCACCGGACTCAGAATATGTGATTTATAAAAACTTAACAAAAATGCAAGGTCAGCAGATTTGTATATGTTATCAGTATAATCATGTTATGAAAAATATTATCGAGAAAAATGCCCGAAGATTATCTATGGCCTAATTCTCACTAATCCATTTAAGACATTGGCCAACATTCACCTTACAAAATACCGAATCGCTTGCTCACTAGATAGGAAGATATATGGTTCTTTAACGTACCAACATCCTCTATGACATGGGACCTCAGCTTTAATTATGTTATCCGAAAATTGGAAACAATGGAAAACAAACCGCAAGTGTTGAATAGGGACACATTTGAAGTTGAATCAAGCCATCCAATATCTTATAGTATTTACTTTTTTTACATTGAGACAAACTATCAATTTCTTGTAATTGTTCTTAATGTGCACATAAACGGATGTTCTTTTCATAGTCGCTAGAAGGATGATTTCCACCGCAATTAGTTTTGAAATGAGTGATGAGCATATGCTTAGAATAATAAGATTATATTATATTTATTCTTTATAATGACAAGAATTTGTTGTTGTGCGACTATAGAGATATTTCACCCATGAAGAGACGAAATCAAATGCCAGTAAAGAGCTTCACATTTTAGTCTCTGCTCGGTATTTTGAGTGTGTATGCCTGCAGGTGTGTATGTGTACTTGTTCCTTTTTAATTACTCATTGGAACTGTTCACCAAACCTATACCAAAAACTTCCCAGGCCTACTGTGTGATATTTATACCGGGCGTGACTTAAACACTTTGATGAGGCTTTTCCCCCCTACAATGCATGTCGGTATATGTATGTCATAACAATAATATAGAACACAACCAACAGAGCTCGTCCATCATAATTTATTTGAAGCCATGATATTAATTTTGATACAAGAAAATTCAGTAGAATATTAGACTGGTCATTGTGTTAATAATTGTAAATAGGTTTTCTTTAAATACATGTATGTATTTTGATGGAAAATAATATCAGTACAGAGGAGCCTCTTTGAACCGAACACCTTTGTTCTGAAATGAATTATCCAGTTAAATAACGCACCTGAATTACTGAAACAACATCTCTATCATGACCAATACAAATTCAAAATTGTGTTCTCTGGGAATTTTTCTGTCATGACTAATACAAATTCAAAATTGTGTTCTCAGGTAATTTTGTCTGAAAGGTTTAGCATCCGGATTATAGGAGTCTGGATTTATGAGGCTCGACTGTATATGTATGTATAACTCACTTTGTTACAAGAACTTTCAATAAGATATTACATTTGTCCTTGTGATGATAATCGTACTGTAAATCCAGAAATTTTCACGGAACTTTATTTTAGCGAATCAATGGTCACGTAATTATTCGCGATACTATATTTTCGCGCGTTCAAATTTAATTTAGAAACTTGTATTGTTTGATGCACGTTAATATAAGGTTAGTATATTAGCGAATATTTTATTTTCGCGAGTTAGTGCTCTCGCGTAATTATGCCAAAATAAAATTCTCGCGAATATAACTGGATTTACAGTAAAAAGTTTTTCTTTAAACAAAAACAAGTTTATGAAACAAAATGCAAATGTCAAGTACAAGTTCATAAGAACAATGAGTATATTTATAAATAAGTTGTGCATATTGCAAAGATCCATGTATAATTATAATCACAGAAAACAGATGTTTATAGTTATATAATAATATGAAGAAGGACCAAGGGATAATCCAAAATCCCAATAAATATTACAAGTTAAGAATGATAACGGTATCAACGTGGAGAACAATTGCAAATCTCTAATGGAACGGGACCAGGTAACTGGAACAGAGTAATAACATGTTCTACATTAAAGTCATCACTATATTTTCTCTGAATAAATACAGACAAAATCAATCTGACTTGAAACAAATGAGATTTTCATCCTTGTTTATATTAAATTCTGTGTGCTAAATCCACCTGTCATCATCTAACATGTTTTTATAATAGTGTCCATAGTTTCAGTGTCTGACTTGAAATAATTTGCCACCATATTACATTAAAACCTAGATTTTATCATTGTTTATACAAATGCTTTTGTGCTGAATCCACCCATGGCCATCTGACACATGTTTTCCAAACTATTGTCCAAAAGTTCATTTTTATGTGAAAAATAACCTAGTTGGGTAATTCCATCAACCTTAAATAGAACTGGGTCCTTGGCTTTCATCACTTAAGCTGAATTAATCTTAACAATAGAATACAGTATATGGTACTTCTAATCTAACCTCCACAGTTGGATTCAGCATATGTGCTGTAATATCAAGTTTGCTCCATAAAATCAATCAGTCAATCAATCATTAAATACTAGGCTTATTAATTTTACAGTATTGTTTTTTCCTTTGGTATTGATATCCATTGCCAATATCCAGGACAAGCAGGAATATGTCAGCATCTGTTGTTGTATTGTTGTTTAACGTCCCGCTCAAGAATATTTCACTCATATGGAGACATCACCGTGTGCCTGTGAATGGCGACAAATTTTGCCTATGCTCGGCACTTATGGCCGTAGAGCAGGGAGGGTTCTTTAACGTGCCAACACCTACTGTGACACGGGACATCGGTTTTTTACTGTCTCATCCGAAGTACAGGGACGGCCAACCGCGGAGTGGCGCTATGCAGATTAGAACCCCAGACCCTCCGATTTGAAGTCGAACAGGCTAACCACTCAGTAACTGAGACCCCATGTCAGCATCTATTAATACCTCTGTATCTTCAGTATTCTGGGTCGAAATTTCTTTATTCTTACACACAGAAACATGGGTACAAGTCCACATTTCTTTGACCATTTAAACATGATTCATGATTAAAATTAATTTATATGCCAGCAGAACTGTCAATTTTTTCAAGTCAAAATCTTTCTAAACTCTTATAGTGTAGTGGTACATTTTACCATCATACTATTTCAATTAACCACCATGCTACTTGCTTTATCCCAACCTTATTTTTTTCTACCACCCGCCACTTTTTCACATGTCAAGCTTGATTCAGGACATTATAATTTGTCAATCAAACTAC
>JACSZP010003737.1:0-11186 GCA_016161895.1 Pinna nobilis | reverse complement strand
AACGTGCCAACACCTACTGTGACACGGGGCCTCGATTTTTTCTGTCTCATCCGAAGGACAGGGACGGCCAACAGCGGAGTGGCGCTGACGCGGCTCGAACCCGGATCCTCCGATTCGCAGTCGAACACGCTAACCACTCGGCCACGGAGGCCCCTACGTCCCACTCAAAACTCCCACATTCATATGAAGTCACTACCGTATGCCGGTGAAGATCTTGGTTCATGATCGGCATTTTAGACCATTATGCAGTGGGGGCTTGGGTGGTTCTTGAAAATGTCGAACCTAAATCCTGTGATACAGGAGCTCTGATTTTACCGTCACAAACAAATGTCGACAGGAAAAAACATCTACCTCCAAGATAAGCATGACATTTGTATAACATTACACTGCTGTTAAGTTATTCTCAGCATATATTCATATCTAACTGGGCCTACAATACTACTCGATATCAAATTTGACCAATTTGGAATTTTGATTAAAAGATACATTTAAAAGTGTTACAAACTGAACTCTGAGGAAGACCGCCATTATGTGGAAACAGGTGGGCCTAGTAGAAGCAGGAACCTCACTTCAACGAACTCACATGCTTCACGGAATCAATTCTTTACCATTTTTGATTTATTTGCAGAATGTTTCCATTCTTTTAGATACGGATATATACATGTATTAGCATCCAGGGATGGTTTTCTTGGATGCCAAACAAAATGGAATGATTAACTCCATAGTATGCACGCATCTAGAGGGAGGGGGTGTCAAGGGGATCTGAACCCTCTAGAATTGGCAAAATATTTACCACCATTTGGTCAATTTTACATATATTCTTATATCAACAGGGTTGTTTTTTTTCCTATCACAAGTTGGACGCCCCCTTCCTGGAAAAGCACCCTGGATCCGGGTATGCATAGTATATATTTAGTAAATTCTCTTCCCCGGGATTATTTGACAATATTTGCTATGGTATGGGAATTGCAGTGATACATCCCACGGGATGATCTCTATTGTGGAAATCCCAGAGAAGAACCCTCATATGGTAGATTAACCCCGGGGGACGTTTTCCTAAACTGCACATGCGTAGTAGATCATTCTGGTGATAACCACAAAGAGAAATGCTCGGTACTCGATTTAATGTTAATGACTATTGACTTGCCAACCTTGAACATTGTCGTGGTGGTGGTGTGGGGAGTGTTTCAGTCTCGAGGGGAGACTCTATATATCAATGGCAACTGACTTGCCAACCTTAATTGTTCCCATAGGGGAGGTTTTTTAACCTCATGGGGAAAACTATTTATCACCAAGAATTGACAGGGAGGCATGCATTTTTCTTTGCAAATTATCAAAATTTTACATTAAAGGATGGAGTCTCCCCGGCAGCTGACGGGGGCGACTACTCGACTTCGGACTTGGTGTTGGGCGTAAAACAAGATCCCGAGTTTGTTTTCATCCCGCTGCAGGTTAAAATGCAATGTACAGTTAAGTTTATGAGAATTACAAATCTTAGTAATCATTTCTTATTTGTCCAGATGCTCGCGAGCTATTTTATCGGTTAGTTTTTTGTTTTGTTTTTTACACTATAAAGGTAGACGTGAGCAGTGATGTCGATTCCGTGTCTTTGTCTGACACACTTATGCACCAATCAGGAACAAGGACGCTATCTCGGTCTGGGACATGTTGTTGTAAGAATCACAGGGGCTCGTGACAGATAAATTAATTTCTTGAATTTATACCTTATCTTTGTCTTGTTGTCTTTTAAATTGCCTAGGCTTTGAGTTTGCCGATTCCTTATCATTCTTGCTATTTTTTATTTTAGTTTGCCGAGTCTCTGGTCTATATACATGTATATATTGTCGGCAAACTAAAAGACAACAGGGGCCTCCGTGGCCGAGTGGTTAGCGTGTTCGACTTCGAGCCGAGGGGTCCGGGGTTCGATTCCCGCAGGGCCACTCCGCGGTTGGCCGTCCCTGTCTTTCGGATGGGACAGTAAAAACCGAGGTCCCGTGTCACAGTGGTTGTTTGCACGTTGAAGAGCCCTCCCTGCTCTACGGCCAGCAGTGCCGAGCACAGGCAAAATTTGTCGCCCTTCACCGGCACACGGTGACGTCTCCACATGAGTGAAATATTCTTGAGTTAGGACGTTAAACAACAACACAACAACAACAAAAGACAACAAGACAAGTAAGGAATCGGCAAATTACAAGGCAAAGATAAAGTTTAACTTCAAGAAATTTGGTTATCTGTCACGAGCCCCTGTTGTAAGAATTCGAAAATGATAGAGATATTTTGAGTGGATCTATTTATTATAAGTTGGATAAAGGGAATAATGTTTATGAGATCTCAATCGAATTTTAGTGGTAAGCCGAAGGGATCAATCCATCATATATCGAAACAAAAAAAATGTCACCTAAATAAATAAAATCCCTCAAATATATTTTTAAAAAAATCAAAGAAAACGAAAAAAAAAGTGCCTCAAATGTAGATCTTGTGACGCTGTTAGGCTAATTTTACCGACAACAATGGTTGAGTCTTCGGTCAAATGCAGTTAAGCGCCAAACCATGCCTGCAAAGGCCGTTGCGAAAAGCATCCATATTTGGGTATGAGTTAAACTTACGTTTATACATTGTAATAGACCTACATATTCATTTCATATGAATAAAAATCCGAAAATATGCACAATGTATTTCACTGTTTATTTATATTTTATAAAGTGTGAAACATTTTGTAACATTGTCATATTTAAATATTTAATAATAGAACGCGGCAAGGTAAACAGTATACATTTCTTGATGTAATATAAGATAAGGACGCAATACCCGTTACGTGTATTACCCGTGTTTGTAGCACTTACTGAATATTCAAAAGAAATTGAAGCACTTGAAATTACGAGTTCAAAAGCAAAACTAACATACAGGGGAAGGAAAGAGATGACTCGGTTCTTTTTTCTGAGACGATCTATTTCGTAAATTGGATTCCCATCTTTTGCTTAAAGCGTATTGTTTAAGGCATAGAGTCTATTATTCTGCTACCTTTTGAGTTTTAAGGGGAATCCCTAACTAAAAAATCTACATCAACGCTGTTGCATCTATACCACCCTACTTTACATCGTATACCGTCTTCAACGGTATTGCTCGGTCACACATATATATGACCATTGATTGAGCAGTGATGTATTTTTAATGTAACAACATTGGTTTATACTGTCTATTCCGGATAGCATGAAAAGCTAAAGGTTTTGACCTAAGAGTTTACGGGCGATTGTCAAAACTTACAACGCAGAAGGTCATCTACCGGGGCTTGAATTCCAAATGCTTTCAGGTAATCTGTTCAAAACCATATCTCTAGAACCATCGTCGCCAAACACTGAAACAGAGAGCAGTCCCGTAGGATCCGATCGAACATATCTGATCGGTTATCTTGAATGGCAAATGGTAAAAACAGGAAATGGCGACTGCGGAAACTGACTCTGAGCAAACATGGCGGAATTCCTGATAGTAAACATTGACCACACAGACGCGTAAGAGAGTGATTAATGACTATGATCATGCCAGGCCACTTACGACACACTTATATCCTCTTTGTACAAGATATCAAATAATTAACCAAATCAGCATGGCGCTTTTGAAATCGAATGGCAGTGAAAAAAAATCACAGCCATAGCTAAATAACACCACTGCCTGTCCTGATTAAACTTCAAGGTAAACTAATTGGGTTATATCCTTTAAAGTAGTATATCTTGACCTTTCAGTGAAGTGAGGCGGAATCGAGAGTTTTTGAGAGGTGTAGCGCCGAATGGGATTGATTAAAGTGTCAACTTGACCAGTGGTAAGTCTAGTATGCTGCGATCTTGTGGCATATGTAGCGTTTCGTCACCAATTAGAGGTTTATAAGTATGCCACTTATAATAAATAATGCGAGTATTTTCGTTTTAAACGAGCTTAGATGTAGAATCTACTTAATAAGGTTTGTTCAAGTTTGAATTTAAATAAACAATTCAGGAGTTAAGGATACAGCCCTCAACCGCCCGATGTTTTGATAGGCAAGAGAAACTCTGGAGTTAATGAAAATGTTAAAAATGTAGTAAAGATTTATTGCAATAAAGTCTGTTGTAAAAGGAGACGCGGATTCAAACAAAAGGGGTACACGGATCAGTAAACAGCAGCATAAGAAAAAGGCTCCGACAGAATTCCCAAAGAGATTAGGGTTCGACCCCATCCCAATCCGACCTCCACTGAATGCTTAGATCCCTAAAAAGCCAAAGTAGAGGCCTCTACTAATTTTTCTTATTTATTGCTTTAAATGGTTTATATGTTTACATAGCGCCACCGTAGAGCAGGGGTAGAGTACCTGCCTTCGGGTTATGGAGTCATAGGTCTGAGTCTCGGCGGGTGTCTAATTGGAACCGAACTACAGGTAGGCCTATTCCATGGGAAAATAATGTTCTTTTATTCGAAGAGACATTGACCTTACGTATGGCCTTTGTGTAGGGTCAACGTGTTTCTTTCTAGTAAAAACGGTTAAAACTTGATATAGTATCAAACTAGATATTACAGCAAACTTGATATTGCAGCAAACATGCATTTAGTTGATGGCAGAGGGCTGCATGTTTATCAATATCCAGAGCCAAATATCTGTAAATAAATATGGAACTAATAAGCATAAGAACTGTCGCCTTTATGAAACACAGTTATGATTGTTCAGCTTTCAAAAAAGGAAAGAAACTGCATAATTTTCATGCAATATCAAATTTCAATCAGGGTGAAAGTCAAGTTTCTTACGATCGAGGAACAAGCGATTTACGGAATAACTATAACTTATCATTCGAAGGTTAAAATTTTACGAATAGTGGCAGGGAGACCAAAAATTCTCGAGCCGAGGTTACAATTATGGGACCTAGGGAGCAAAAGCCCGGTAAAATGATTTAGGATCTTATGTGAACCCTAGGCGTCATTGATCAACAACTATATCATGTTCATACTTTTTGGTAAGACCCCCGGTAACTCCAAAAAGTATGAACATGATAACTAGACGAAAACAGAATTTTTGAGAGACCTGGATTACTCATAAAGTATTTTTACCACATGTTTCTTCCCAATGAGTGTAAATGATGAACACATGCACGTGCGTCTTAGAATTATCATTTAGATCTGAAACTGAAAAACTCTATTGATGTTATATTTATTTTTGAAGTGGGAAATTTATTTACAAAGAGGATCGTATACACCAGCCGACCTGGAGACACTAAGCCGTCGTGTTTTCTATATAGTTAGTCTACATGTATTGTTTTTTCTTGATTTTACATAATGCTAGGCGTGCCTGATAATAATCTGGCTCGTATCTGGGCATCCACAATAGTCACTGTTAAAGGACTAGGTCTTGACTTCAAAGGATATACATATGTACTTCATCGCTTACCACTACGTTTTGGATAAAACAGCGTAAAAATACATACACATAAAAACTATGTGCACTACTCGTTTTTCGCGTAGCTTTCATTGGCAATGGAGATAACCCTGAGACATATTTATACAAAACTCAGATTCAAAACAGATAAAATAGTTAGATTGGAGTTGTGGTTACACTAGAGTGTTCACATGCAAAGTGTGTCAGAATGCCAAGGGAATACCACAGACCCCCGCCGTCAGCTACCGTGGTTCAGGATCAGGTGATACGGTAGCGCTGAATCACGGCAGAGATAATCATCCAAGTATCAAGTTCGGCAAAATGTATATTTTTAAAAAAAAGTGGAAAATTTCTCCAGCTTTTAAACGCTAGTTACACAGAAGTCGATTAGAGTAGTGAAATGTATATAAGTGAGTATATTTTGTATAATGGAAAATAAGTGTGGGTCACACACTCGCCTGCACGAAACACGACGCACTTTTGAAGGACGAGTAGGTTGTTGCTACGCTTAGCGTTTATTGGTCGAAATGCGCCTTTAATTAACATGAGTGACCTTTTTCTATCTGTTTTATTTAAATTTCAAAACGATGCCAGTAGGAAAGCTGTCTCCTTGTTACAATTTTTACGCAAGACTGCGAGAATAAAGAAATGTGATAGCGTATTCTTGGCTATATAGAAAGATGCGATTCTGACAAAAACTGCGAAAACACAGAAAAAAATTCTTTATCGCTCAGTAAAATGGCAACAATTATCGCTATCTCTCACTGTCAGTCAGGGAACCTCGTGTAAGGTTACATGGGGTCAATTGGCGCGTGTTGTCCTAATTCTAGCTGAAGTCTAGATCTATATGTAAGCTAAATTCGCACATGATGTAATACTACCAACAGCTGGGATATAAAATGTGTTGTAAAATGTATGATTTGAAAATTATGTAGATCAACATTGCACAGTGCTAATTTCAACAAATAATATCTGCTACATATGCGATTTTCCGACAGCAATTTGACGATTTTAGCGTTTACGTCTCCTTTTAGTACACGTGCACTTATGTGTGTCCACACATGCACATTCCTTAGACTGATATATATTCACTACATCGGTATAGTACTGCATCATGCGCGGATCTAGAGGGGGGTTCCAGGGGGTCCGGACCCCCCCACCCTGGAATTTGCAAAATATATTCAAATATTGGTCAATTTTGCTTAGATTCTCATTCAATAGGGTCAGTACTTTCATTTATACATGTTGGACCCTCCCCCTGGAAAATTTCGCCCCCTGCAAAAATCCTGGATCCGCGCATTGTGCATACTACGGATTCAAAAGGCGTAATATTAACGCGATATTGAAATTTGTAAAAACGTGAAAAGTGTAGTAACGCAAAATTAAAAGACGTAGTAACGCCAAAAATGTACGTCATTATTACGCCTTTCAGCATCGCGTTGTTACGCCTTTTTAGGTCTATTTTTTATCACGGAACCAAAAGTTTTTCGATAAGTGGTGTTTATTTAGATAAACAAAAACAGATCTTTGACTACTTTCAATTTGACAGCTGTCAAAGGGAAAAAAAGGGGATCAAAATGTACAAGCGACAGTTATGCGATATTCAGTACTGTGGTAGGGGCCCTTCCCCTTTCTTATTTATGATTTTCTGTTTTCGTCCGACTCTTTTCAAGAAATATTTTTTCGAAGCCAACATCGGCTAATTATCTCGAAATTATATCGTCATAGATTTCAAATCAGTAAGGAAGCTGTCATTCCCCACAAAGAGATGGTCAACGGTGGTCAAATGTAAATATTTCGAGGCTAATTAACTGTGTACAGCGAAACAAAAGCGGCATGATGCCTCTCAATTGCTAATAAATCAATAGGACAGTTAAGCACATAATACGGCGGGCGAAGTGAAGCAAATGTCGAGTTCAGATTATTTTAAGGTACATCTTCGGATCGGGCACGTGATACAGATACCTGTCCGGTCACTCAGTGGATAATTAAAGGATAGTCGCGTGGCCAATATTTGTACAATCAGTAGAATTGTCAATTAATTTGCATTCTCCAGGCACGCACTGCGGCATTTTGATGTCTGTGATTTATTTTGTGCTAGATTAGTAAATAACGTATCGCAGATCATTTCGACTTCCCAGTAAGTGTGATCCTGCCCAACAGATATAAATCGAAAGTAGACTGTCATAGCGCTATTTACCGCTACTTGTTTGTTCTCAGATAGCAAGTTAGCAACCCGGTGTCGCTTATAATTAACTGAAAATTACTCTTATTATAACGCTTATGTACAAAGCTGGTGCCGGAGATCGGATGTTCTTGATATCATAATGAATTCTGCGTTCGATTCTCTTTTCTTTAAAAGAAATACCGTAATCCTATATATCACCGACCTTCAACAGACAGGGGGGGGGGTGGCTTAAATGAATTAAATAACTGCCCTGAATAAATTCATTTATTTACACACAACATTTTTTTTATCAATATGATCACAACATTCCATACTACCTTACCGTAATATATTTGTACAACATCAAAAACAACAACGCCGAGCCGCCCTGTACCACCGTAAATGTTTGCACGTTTGAGTATCCTCACTGCTGGACTTGTATGTCGATTATAGACTAAATATAGACCCAATATTTGAAGCATTTCATCGGCATTCGGTTACATCTCCACATGAGTGAAAGATGCTTGAGTGAGACCGGCGTTAAACAACAACGCAACAGTACATGTAACACTTCCGCGGTTTCGGCAGTACGTCATTACCTAGACATTATTTATAAAGAATGTAGCTTATCACTGCTATCTTATCTGTCTAGAAAAGATTAAACATTAAATGACATTTCACTCACTATATTCTCCGTTGAGAAATCATTTTATGTTTCTATCGATAATTTGACGTAACCGAAATGAACTTTCCTGCTGTCCGAGTCCAACCCACGGGAGGGAAATGCACCGAACATCTAAGAAAATCGTGTAGTTTCACCGGACCAACAAAGGAATATACACACCTGAACCTGGTGTCTGACTCCGAGCTTTGGCGACATATCAAAAATACTCGGGAGTATGATGGGGTGCATTAATGTCATTCTGGAAGATTAGTAAGACTTATCCAAATGATCAACAGTGGTTGTAAGAAAAGAAAGCTAACAAAAGACGTTTGAATAAGAATTTATTTCAAGGTCGCAGGGAGATCACTTGACATGCAAACAATTTTACATTTATGAACTGAATCTGAGGTTGTGTCATGTCGAATGAATTGGAGATCTGATAAATTATATACGGTGAACTTTTTCATGATAATGTAAAATGTCACAGATAAGTGCTACTACGGATATTTGTAGATTCTTGTGTTGACGCGGAATTTGGCCCAGTAATTTTACATGCTGCGAAATTGGTTCGTGTCGACTGAAAAACAGCATTATAAACAAACATAATACGTGTACGAATACATATGATGCATCATTATACAGATACTATCAACACTACGTGATTCTGATCTAAATATATGAAAATCATAGCCGTGTTTCATGACTAGGAATTTTCGTTTGTAAATATGTCCCCCCCCCTCTCTCTCTCTCTCTCTGGATTGAATCAGGTAGTTTATACTCCCTTGGTCCTCGGTTCCCACGTAAACAAATATGTAAATATGTGTCAGAAGCGCCCCAGTTCCCAAATTCATCCACTTTATATTTCCATGACTATTTTTTGTTTTCTCAATCAAAATCCTTCCAGTACCTGCACCAAATGAACCGGACGTGTATTCCTTCCCAGTGCCGTCAAACTGCATGCTATTATTGCCGTCGCTGTTTTAAATTACACTAAAGAAACTTTCAACTTTTTGGAAACGCCACCGAATGCCAGTGAAAGCCTTCAAATTTATACCTATATCCTCGGCACTTTGAGACATTGAACAGTGATGTTTCTCTGTTGTTGTTGTATAGCTGTTTAATGTGCCACTCAAGAATATTTCACTCATATGGAGACGTCACTGTGTGCCGGTGAAGGGCGACAAATTTTGCCTATGCTCGGCACTTAGAGCCGTAGAGCTGGGAGGGTTCTTTAACGTGCCAACACCTACTGTGACACGGGACCTCGGTTTTTACTGTTTCGTCCGAAAGACAGGGACGGCCAACCACGGGGTGACCTTACACGGATTCCAACCCGGGACCCTTCGATTCGAAGTAGAACACGCTTACCACTCGGCCATGGAGGTCCCGAGAGTTCTCTAAAGTGCTGGCACCGAATATGACACATTCGAAGGATAGGAAAGTCATGGGCATCCGGCGAATAGATTCGAACCCACGGCCTTACTCTCTGAAGTTGAGTACTCGGCTTCTGTGGAGCCCCACTCAGTGCTTAAAGGTTTTAGATTAGATTAAAGTTCCGCTTCATTATAGGCCTATACAACATTGTAAATCAACCTTATTAAAACGAAATTGTTCATCTAAATGACAGTGCTTATAAGAATTCTAAATTCGCTGAATTAAGTTAGGAATTTTAGATTCGTATTATATAATTGAGAGAGAGAGAGAGAGAGAGAGAGAGAGAGAGAGAGAGATGTTTCGTCTGCGGTTTACAGACACCAGCTGATCAACACGGTCAGTATGTAAACAATATGTAAATGATATGACTGGGGCGAGTTGCTATACTGTTTTACCTCAGGCCTACAGCCAGGTAGACCCGTGTTACCTGTACAGCTGGCGTACCAAAGTGGTGTTAAGCTTTTCACACAAACATACAAAACATGTCGTGGAGATCAAACTAAGATACTAAACATCTTTTTAGCCTCAACTTAAATCTAGCTAATATGGTATATTTAAGTCACTTGCGGTTGCGAAATAGTGATAATTTGTGCCAGACAAGGCCTAGGGGAAGTAACCCAGTTGTTGCCGCAAACTTCAAAGTCGTGGATTTTATTAACTGGGTATGTTTTCATATTGGTTGTCACACTTTTCTCGAAATATAACGGATTTTAAGAATAATGAGTGGAAAAACCGCTGACTTGTTGGTGCCAGTGTCTATTATTATGGACACTAACAGTTATTACAATTTACCCATTGGTAAAAAGTGGCTAAATTTACCGCGAGTTCATTGTAGATGTTTTGTGTAGTTTAGCGATGATGACTAAGTGTAGATAAGTTTCTCGCTCTTTTATTGAATATTTAAAGATCCCAGTGACCGAAGGGCGAGAGCATCACGCTTAAAATCATAGTCTTTCACCTCTAGCCAGTGAAGCGGGTTCGATCCGATTCAGTGTATTTAAAAAAAAGTTCGAACATTTACAAGTGTATTTGCGGGAGGTCGGTAACCCCCCCCCCCCAATTGTTCTCTCTTTCAACAATAAACTTGACCGCCACCAAATGACTAAAATTTTGCCGACAATGGCCTAAACCGAAAACTAATAACAACAAGAAATAACACTAAAGATTTGCTTACTCTTTCATCCCTAAGCCTTTTTTCTACAGACAATTATGCTCCACAACAGAGTGCTTCAGACGGTGAGGTCATGGGTTCGGGCCTCGGTGTAGGCGGGTACTTTTCCTGTCAATCAGATGACACATTAACAACCGAGGTTCTGTGTTAGAGAAAGTGTCGACACATAAAAGACCCCTCTCTGCTAAATTGTCAAAAGAGCTGGTCATAGGCATGCGCGGATCCAGGAATTTTTCCAGGAAAAAAGGGGGAGGGGGTCGAGATTTTCTAGGGGGGGGGGTCCAACTTGTAAAAAGGAAAAACCTTTCCCTGTGAAAATGAGAATTTAAGCTTAATTGACCAATATTGGTATATA
>JACSZP010003731.1:0-11433 GCA_016161895.1 Pinna nobilis | reverse complement strand
CCACCACCAGAACTGCTGCCCCTCCCCCTGCTGCTCCTCCAACAAGTCCCGAGTTCAGCGAGGATAGTGACGACTCTTCAGGAGCTGTAAAAATACATATATTCTTTATTTTTTTAAATTGTCATATTTCAGAATAATCTCTGTGTCTGATCTCATGTTACTCAATAATTCATAAGCTTTGTGATGTAATACAATGTATACGACCCCTGTAGGTGTATAGGAAGTTACAAACTGTTCTATTATAGTGAGGGGTCATAAATTCCCACACGCCGAATGCTATACGGGCTTCCTGCTTTTATCTTTACATTTCTTTCTATTTAACTGAGCAGGAAGAATGTCATTTTCTTGTCACCTCTTTCTTTTATACAAGTTTACTAAATTCAAACTTCGACTGTTTCTGATACATGTAGACTTTGTGCAATTCTTTTTTACCATCGAAGGTCCAGACCGTCTAACGTATGTACTCAGATTGATGTCGTTTACTTGTTTAACATCCCACTCAAAAATATTTGACTTATACGGAGACGTCACCGTGTGTCGGTAAAAGGTGACAAATTTGGCCTCATCTGCTCGGCACTTATCAACGTAGAACAGAGAGGGATCTTTAGTGTGCAGCAAACCTCAGTTTAGGTTCGACTTAGGCTCAACCCCGGACCTCTCGATTCGAAGTAGAACACGCTAGCCTCTTGGTGACGTCGGCCCGGGTTTCTGTCGTAAAAAGAAAATTTAAAAACCTCAGCAATTACTCTTAATGCAAAATTAAGGAAAACACACATAACTCTACACATAATGAACACATACATATGTAAATAAGTCCGACAGTGAAGCAAATTGCCGATCTTTTACCTTTTAATGTCCTCTCATTTAAAGTCATGTGACCTGTGCTGTTTCCTTTTTCATTGAACGAATACAAGAGGAACTCATAACTTGTACCAGGTTGAAGACTTTTGATTTCATAAGTGATATTTCTGTTCATTGTTGTGTCCTCCAGTTGCTTCATTGTGTAGATTTCGGACATTTTCTCTCTAAACAATATCACAAAGGTCTGGGGATGTCCTCCATCAGATCCCTTATTCCATGTTAAGACAATACTGGTCACTTTTCTGGTCAGCAACTGGAAGTCTGACGGTGTGTCTGGTGGACCTACACATCACAAAGAGTTGATGTCAAAACATTTTTTTTTTTTCAGAATCCAATTATTTACATGCAAATTGTCTTACAAACTTCAGTACTTGCTTCATGCATCTCTCTCTCTCTCTCTCTCTCTCTCTCTCTCTCTCATGCAACTTTTTACCTCAGCATTTAATAAAATCAATATAATCAGTTATAATGTTCAAAAAGGCAAAATATTGCATAATTGTTGTTGTCAAATTCATAACATCTAATTTCATCTCTGAATTTTTACAAATCTGAGAATGTCCTGTATCAATTTTGTTCTTATATTGTTTTATGGCTGGACGATAACACATTGACTTTCATTTAACATTGCTATGCAGCTACTTGTATAATAACCATGTCTTTTATAAATCTTGTATGTGCAGAGTAAGCTCGGAAATTCTGACCCCTTCCTTCCTAAGCAATTGTTCGCATAAATAAAGAATCCGAATAATTATCACAACAGCTACATAGCGACCAGTACCCAGATGCACAGTTGATTTTACTGATGAAGAAATTGTTGTTTGTGCAAACCCTAAACAAAATGTTTATCAGCTAACTCGTAATTAACTAACATCAATAATGCGATAGCGATAAACCACTTAGTAATCTAATTATCAGATAGAATTTCAACTTGTAGTTTTTGGTTAGCTACAAGTTAAATCGACAATGCATTGGGCAACTGGGTCGTGTACAAAATAAAAGTTAATTTTGTCCGCAAAGAGGAAGCCTCCGGATAATCGGCGTCCGGGTTTATGAGGGTGTATATACACATACTGATCCAGGGCGATATAAGGGAGCAAAGATACATGGGTGTTAAACACGTATCATGTTTGCAATATTAAAGCAAATATGAGGTAATGAAAATGTTTCTAGTCCCATCTTCTATATACAATGTAAATCACGTACCTGACCGAATTAGAGCAATTCGCACCTCTGCACTATCTGTATGACTACTTCTGATCTTAAGGGTATAGTTCCCTTCATAAAAATTCTGGAATGAAGTTATGTCCATAATGGCGGATTGTCCTCTAAGTGTGACATCTACACCGTAGAATGTTTGTTGTACATCAGCATCATTTAAGGACAAAGATAAATTAGCAGAAGTGTCCAGTGTTTCATTTGATGATCCGGTATACCTGGTCCACACCACATCAGTCTCAGTCGCTGGAGGGTTTCTATAGAAGGGTATTCTTACGACTGCCTCTGTGTCTATATCAGATCTCACTATGTACTGCTCCATTTCAAATTTGGCGGAAGCTGAAATACAGAAGGATTGTAATTAAATGGAACAATTTCAGGTGTGGTCATAGTCTAGTTGGGATTCGTACCTAAGCCTCACACTAACGCTGATGATATTATACCAGTTGAGCTTTAAATGCTTGAAGCGATATACCAAGTCTATGTTACCTTAAAACTCTTTTTCAAACAGGAAACAGGGTGTTTTGGAAATTAAAGATTGCTTAAGAATCTGAAGCATTCTGTAGGTTGTTTAATTGTATTGCAATTAGAGAGAGCGAATAACAGTCAACAGCGAGACTACCGTGATCCAAAGTCAGTCAAGTTGCTCATACAATGTTGTATTTTAATGACCCAAAGTTGTGTTTTAATGAACTATAATTTTAGGTATTTGTTGCAAAAAGATTTGAAGAAATATTTAAAAAGAACAGCATTTAATTGGCGTTGCTTTGAGGCTTGCAAATTCATATTCTTAGTGCATGGTCCTCAGTCTGATGAAGGTAAGCATAAATCAGAAAAAAGTTAGATTTATCATGGAAACGCAGAGTAATGTGCGAACAAGACAACCTGCGCAGACACCACTTCATCTCCATACATCAAGCAGAAAAAAATATATATTTCACAATTTGGACTAAGTGGCACAAATTTTAAATTGTTTTATATAATTGAGAAAGGGTATTTTCACAAAAATATACAAAACTGACATCAAAGTCAAATGTCTCTTTTCGTGTAAACACTGTCACAAATATTACCGATTTTGAAACAAAGAAACAGGCAAGAAGAAATGCCCAAAAACTACCACCAACCTTATCTTTGAAGCCAGTTCATCGGAAAGATCGCTTTCTACTTTTCATTATTTTCTGAGATTGCCTACATAATTACATTAAGAGCGTAATATGTATACTTACTTATGACATTGAAGTAACCACTATCTGACTGAACCATGTGATTACTCCTGTCAAGTATTCCATTACTAGCCAGACAGGTATATGTCCCCATATCCTGATAAGACACTCTGGGTAAAGTCAGTGTTATATTATCGGGAGAGGACTCTGTAAAGCTGGTTCTATTCCTTATCAATGTTGACTCTATCATCTGGTGAAGTGCCACAAACGTGGTGTTATTAGGATCCCCTTCGGCTGAGCATCTTATTGTGTGACTCCCCGTGTTTTCTGTTGTGTTTTGAAAATAAATTTGCACTGTTGGTGGATCTGCAAAGAAATCATTAGAATTGAAGAATTTTTGCAAAGATAAAAGAGCAACAGTGCTTTACTTAACTGCAGGTCCAGTAGGGAAATTCAAAGACAAATTTCTCCATATAAATAAATATACCTTTACTTAAACAAACAACAACTTACAGAAAACTCTAAGATGTGCATTCATTTCGTCGGGTTGTAGTATGTTACTTCCGGTAGATGAAGACGTAGCTTTACATGTATAGTATCCAGTCATTGTTCTGCTTGCATTTACAATGTTGTACGTTGATGATGAGAAAGTACTTTCTGTAACTGGTGTGGTGTCTCTATACCACGTAACATTCGGTAACGGGTTCCCTGTCGCTGAACACCTTAATACTGCTGTGCGTCCTTCAATCACTTCCACTGAACTTTGGTCTAGTGTGACAACAGGGCCGTCTGCAAGAAAACGAATCACAAGAGAGAAACTTATTTTGTGTGGATAACTGCATTAATATGTTACTATGCAATGTATTTTTGTTTTGTACGTCAAGACTTTACACATTAGATAAAAGATATGATGTTATTGTGCTTTTTATTTTCTGCTAAAAGAATTAACTCATATGGAGATATTAAAAAATGGCGCCCGCTGAACAGCGGGTCGTCTTTATGGTGTCGACATCCAGTGTGACAAAAAGTTGTAATTGTTTCTGTCTTCGACATGGAAAGTTTGTCGTCTCAAGTAGGGTGGGAATCCACTACTTCATGGTCCTATTTTTTCATTAAAATATTGAATTCAACCGTCTTTCATTATTTTGAAACCAACATATATTTTGAACATCTCAGTGTTTTTTCATATATTGATATATTCGTTTATATATAAAACTATTCTTTTCTCAAGCACAATAAAACTTATCAATAAATGAACGTTTCTTATTTAACACTTACATTCCACCTGTAGTGTTGTAATACTTGATGTCAGTGTAACATTTTTATGTAGTGTGAATTCGTTGTTGACTTGACAGTACAGTTGTCGTTCATTATCAGTCCAGTTTAGATGTTTAAACTCATACGTTTGTGAAGTTATTTGTAATACAGATAATCCCTCTTTCCAGATATATCTGGTATCTGCTGGGTTTCCTGGAGTCGTGTTGCAGGTAAGATTATATGTACCAGTTGCTTTCCATGGAAATGCAGAGCTCAGACTAATGGTAGGAACACTTGGTGGATCTGCATTGAATAGAACATGATATATATTGCCACCTTGGTCTCTTTAATACAAGATTAAGTGAATGGTATTTCGATATGCACCTATATACGCTTATCAAAATTACCATAGCTCAGATCTATTTTGAGAAATTCACAGCAATACTTAATTTAAAATGCTCTGTATTTTTCTTTACTTGTAAAAGAACATAGACCCCTCAAATCATGTTTGTGTCTGTCCCATGCGCAAATATCGTCAAGATTAGTTATTCTTATTATGAAGTTTTCTCCATAAAGTCCAACGCTTCTAAAACTTATTCTATCATTGGAAAGGAACAATATTGAACTCGGGTATAATTGAATAAAAATAAATACCGAGACATGGGATACATAGTTACACTAATACAAATATTATCTGAACTATGTACATGTATATATAATAAAGCCATGTATGTAAAATGAACTCACAATAAACAATGAAAGTAACACTCTTGTTTCTAGTGTAACCATTGATATGAGTTGATATACATTCACACTTTAGGCCATCCAGGGTCCTGTTCTTTGTCAGGCTGAGTCGTCTGATGGCTTCTGTATCTGTATTCTCATTTGTTCCTGGTCCTATTCCTGATCCGCAAGTAAATGTCATGTTGGCTACAGGGTTACCTCCAGGTTGGATACAAGATATGTCTTTTATAGTTGAGTTATTCTCATACAGCACTTGACCATTGTTGTATCCCACTATTTTTAAAGATTCATTAGTTGTTGGTTGAACTACAAGAGATCAATAAAACAAATGCATAACTTTTGAAAGATACCTATGTCACAGGTTAAATAGTTATGTAATTTTTATTAGTTGTTTTCAAATAATAAACTCAATTAAAACAATTATTTTCGTTTCCTTTTTGTTTTGGCCACGGTTTTGTCTGTCATTGACTTTTTGAATTTGGAATGTCCCATGGTATCTTCTACTTCGCCCATTTTATAGAGAAAGAAAGGCGCATCCAGTATTTCCAACGTACGTTAACGGTCAAGGAGGTATGTGCTTTTAGCATTTAAATAATAATTAAATGGCGTAAAATTGATATACATATTATTTGAATAAATACTTTTACTTTTCACTATATGAAGTTTATAATATTGGTTTAAGTAAATCTCGGGATACATCAGTATGGAATTTACCGTTGAATAGAACTTAGTAGGAAGCATGTCTTTTCTCTTGTTGTAGAACACACATCTAGACAGTAAAAGTTTACAACAAATTATTCAACGGAAGTGTAGATTATACAAGTGAACAACAATTTAAGAAGAAACCGAATATTATTTGCTATTGATTGAAATAAAACTAACGAACTTCGGAATACATCTTGTTCGCATTGACCCGGTGACATTACCACTGATACCATCAGCTTGAAATGTGTTATACTCTGTTTCTTTAAACGATAATTAACAAAGTCGTTGTATTTCAAAATTCTGCGAATATTATTTCATCAACTGCACTAGACAGTCAGCAGAGCCTAGCGACAAAGCTATTTAAAAGCTGTTTGGGGTATTTGACGTGTTTTTCGAGGAGATTTACACCGTTATGTGCTCTATCCGTGAGCAGTTTTGGCGAAACAGAGTATAGTTTTAATTCACCAAATCAAATTTCTTTTTGAATTTTGAAAAATAACAATTGAAGTAACATATGTGTAAAATGACAATAATGTTTGTTGATTTTTACCCTGTTAAACTTCTTTTGTCTTTAATGGTGAGTGAGGTTTCCTTAGTTTCTATATTTTCTTTTTGATATCAAAGTGCACACATATGGTTGCATTACAGTGGTTTATGTCTCATAGAATTTTCTATTCAAATTTGTTGCGGAAAGATGATTTAATTTGCTTACCAATCAAGTACTGGTTGTTTCATGTTGTAAGATTGGTAAATGCAATTTTTTGCCCAATTAGATTGTATTTACAAGGTTTACCAATAGATCAAAATAAAATAATCGCTTTTTCACTGTTTTAGATTACATCAAACCGATAAAAGTATTTTAAATATTTAAATTTATTGAATACAATAAAAGGAAAGATGTAGAATATTTGTTTTTCAAGGTGAATATTTGTCATTTGTAAAATAAAGTCCAGCCAGAGCAAAAGTAAAATGTTCTATCTATATCCAATGCCCCTTTGATGGCTCTTAAATAAATATTTTAAACAGCCATTATCCTTATTTTGGAATTACAATATCATGTAGAACTTTAGGTTACTAAGGATATTCTTTGTTGCACAATTTTGATTATAACTGAATTTGATCTGAACATTCAGATATCATATTCAATCTGTATCTGATTTATTATGGAATTCTTTGAATTTAGTCAGAATTTTATACAAAGCTTGCTGTCCTAAATAAGAATGATAAGCAAATAACTTGATCGGGTTTCAGTTACCAATGTTTCCGAAAAGTTAGAAAATATTGTACGTATATCTATGATTTTCAATTGTACTCTAATTCAGTTTCCTGTGATCTTCAGAGAGAACTGGTTGCTAATATGTGTGAAGCTGTGAAGGACAAGACTTTCTACACTTTGTCAAAATTTAAAGATTATACCACTTTATTCTTAGAAAATTGTACTCTTCTTCCAATGATTTTCATACCGACCGTAGAAACATTACTTTATAACATTAATAAGTTGTTAATACTGATTACTCACATACCACCTGCAGTGTTGTAAAACCTGATGTCAGATTAACACTCCTGTGTAGTGTGAAGTTGTTATTGACTTGGCAGCTTAGTTGGCGTCCATTATCCGTTGAATTTAAAGGTTTAAACTCATACGTTTGTGATGTTATAGGTAACACAGATTCTCCCTCTTTCCAGATATACGATGTAGCCGCTGGATTCCCTGGAGTTGTGTTACAGAATAGATTGTATGTTCCTTCTGATTTCCAAGGAAATGGGGAACTAGCGCTGATGGCAGGGACACTTGGTGGATCTGCATTATAAATGACAGATGAATATAAAAGATAAAACGGGATCTATCCATGGTAAAATGAAATCAAAAATCAATCTGACTACAGAAATGCTTATAGAGTTTGGAGGACAAATCATATGCTTTACTAAGATTTAAAATTAGTTCCAATCAATATAGATCCAATGCAAGTATGTTTAGTTTGCCAAAGCCTTATCAAAATCTTAAACAATATATTAAAGACATTTCAAATGAAAACGATTATTGTTAAAAAAACTCACAATAAACAACAATTGACACATTTTTGCTCTGCGTGAAGCCATTGATATGGGTTGATACACAGTTACACATTTGGCCATTCAGGGTCCTGTTATTTGCAAAGTCAACTCGTCTTATGGCTTCTGTAGTTGTATCTCCATTTGTCCCTGTCTTTGATCCACAAGAAAACGTCATGTTGGCTACTGGGTTACCTCCAGGTTGTGTGCAATTTATATTTATCATAAGCGGACTATTCTCATACAGCAATTGACCACTGGTGTATCCCGTTATCTGTAGCTCTTCATTATCTGCAGGCGGAACTGCAAAAAAAAAAAAAAATTAAAAATCACCACATATATGATTTTGATTGTTGTTGTGAAGGGCTAATGCCTATGCTCGGCACTGCTGACCGAAGAGCAAGGAGGGTTCTTTCACGTACCAACACCTACTGTGACACGGGACCTCGGTTTTTACTGTCTCATCCGAAAGACAGGAACGGCCAACCGCGGAGTTGCGCTACGCGGCTCGAACTCGGATATTTCGATTCGCAGTCGAACACGCTAACCACTTGGCCACTGAGTCCCCAGTTACTGTTAGTTATAATGTGTATCTAAAATAAAAAAAATGAGAAGACGAATAGTATTTGTAGCCTAATAACAGTCGAACTAGACCCTTTACCGATACGATGCAAATATCATTATATTATTAGCTTTTCATTTCATACTATGCCTACTAGGCCCCCTTAGGTATTTGAGTTCAATCCTGTGCCTTTACAATTAATTTAATTTGGAACGAACATAGTTAAATGTGAAAGAAATGTTGGACAAAGGATATTGGGCATTGCTAAGATAATGTACTAATAAGCCAACCGTACAACACAAAATAGATTGACCTTTCAGTGAGTGTAAGATGTGTCAATTTCATGTGTATCAACTATACATACATCTGACGTTAAGTGTAGTTGAATCACTAAGGTTTGCTTGATTCCCACTGTTCCACGCCACACATCTTACTGACATCTGGTGTTCTGCCCTGGTTATATCAAAAGTAAGAGTTGTCCTGTTGGACCCGGTCTGTGATGTCACATCAGATGAACCAATGTACCAAAGTATTGTAGGAGGAGGGTTAGCGCTGTTGGTAGTACATATGAAGGTTACTGTTTGACCTTCGTCTACATCTAATGTTGATCCACTGCCGGGAGATATGGAAACATTTGTAACAGGAACTGAAATTTAAAAAAAAATCTGTTAGCATTCTAATTATAATCAAAACATTCAAAAAATTCGATCATAGTGTTGAAAGCATTTGTAGTAAAGGAGTCAAAGCGGACGACAGACAGCATAGAGCAAATATATAGTATCGTACATGCAGAGAACGCATCCATTTTTTTAAATATTGAATTCATATCTGTTTGTTTCTTTGTCCTTATGTTTAATAAAAAAGACAAATAAATCCAAGATATCCTAGCTTAAAATTTCATCTTCTTTACCGCAAACATTTTCTTCCAGGATAGTTTTGAAAAGTATACATCACCCTTTCCGAGACAATTGAAGGTCTCTAAAACGAATATACCTATCGTATATATCATACAAAAACTCATCAAATGGAATGATACACAAAACCAAATGAATTTATTTTGGGGAAGGGAATAGGCCAAGTGTCTTGGAAGTGTCAGAAAGAAAAAGGTGACTTGAGAATGACAAACTTAGAAACTTATTTACATAACTGAAAAATTCTTGAATAAAAATTAAACCCAAATAATTTCTTTGGTAGTTTGGAAGTACATGTATTTTGTAAGGAGCAAAGTATGTCGAATTATCCTTTACAGCTATATCGATAGGTGAACACTGTATCAGTGGATTCATCACTGACTGTTTTTCATGAATGCATTTCATTCATGGCTTTAAGTAAAAGACACACAATGCAGACTGTATAAAAAGGTTTACATGTTGCAGACAATGGTAATATGATTTCAAAATCTTAATTTGAAAAGAAAAACATGTTGCCACCGATATAGACCCTTTCTCTTTCTTAACACTTTCTCTTTCTAAGTAAAATGAATTGCCGACCAAAGATATCAATAGATTTTCCAAATTCTATAAAAAATATTTCATATGGCAAACATTCGGTTGAATTTGTCAATAATATCAATAACTTACCAATTATGTTCAGTGTCATGAATTTACTCCCTTTCACCTCGCCTTGGGGATATTTACATCTCCATGTTGAAGCCTGTAAATCCTGTGTCAGACTAGATCCAGGTATTGTAAGTGTGTATGTTAACGGAGACTTTTGACAACTGTATGTGTATGGGTATGATTCACCTTGATTAAAAATGTTACAACTTCCATTGTCGTGAACCGACATCTGGGCTATATCTTGACCATCTTGGAGCCAATCTATCACAGGATTGCCTGGAGTAGTGTGACATGTCCAAGAAAACGGACGATTAAGAACTGCACTTATAGATGATCCTGTCAGATTAAATGGAGCTGAAATTATTAAAAAAAAAACAGAAATTACATTTTAAGTCACAATTATTTTTCATGATTATAGCTGCTAGTATATGATCCGATGAGGAGGTGAAATTATAACCAGAAACAAAATCAGAGAGGCAAGTAAGGTGTAAAAATTATATTAGCCACCGCATGGAAAAGGGACCTTATGATGATAAAATTATCGAAAAATTTTTCACTATTACTTTAAAACTAAAACTATCAGGACAGTGCAACTTCAAAGAAAGCTGAGAACTACTCCTTTTCAATACACTGCTATGAAAACTACATGTCCCTCTACACGTCTAACACGAGGGCATACAAAATGTTACGTTTCGTAACGTCTTATTTTTTTTCAATGAATTCATCATGTGATAATAAAATCAGAAAAAGTTGTTTAATTCAATTAGTCTTAGACACTCGAAAATGATATTTAAGGCAATGTAATATAACAAATTACATTGAAGTTATAGATCAAACTTAGCATGCCTTATACAGGCACTGTATAACACCATTATATATTTGGCTTCAAACCGCTGGAAATATGTATATGAAACATTTTTATTGTCCATTTAGGATTTGAATACTTGTTTACCGTGATATAGAATTAGCATAAATCAGTGGCGTAGCTAGTTATATAATAATGGAAATGAATTTGTTAAAACAAACTTTACGTGAAAATGTTTCCGATTGCTTGGTAGCATAATCTTTGTAATTGAAATTCTAGTATCGACCTATAAGTCGAACGTGAATTACATGTACTGCACTATGCAACCAGGGGACTATAAGGCTGGTAAATCATTACAAAATAAACCGAATTGTTACCCTGTTGTGTTTAAAGGGGCATATAGACGCCTTGAATTGTTAGTGACAATGCATTCATAAATAATAATGAGAATAAGTCAAGGTGTCACCGTGTGTGGAAAACACTGATGAAAAGATATGTCGAAATCCTCTA
>JACSZP010003730.1:0-13787 GCA_016161895.1 Pinna nobilis | reverse complement strand
GAAAAAAGTTAGATTTATCATGGAAACGCAGAGTAATGTGCGAACAAGACAACCTGCGCAGACACCACTTCATCTCCGTACATCAAGCAGAAATATACAAAACTGACATCAAAGTCAAATGTCTCTTTTCGTGTAAACACTGTCACAAATATTAACGATTTTGAAACAAAGAAACAGGCAAGAAGAAATGCCCAAAAACTACCACAAACCTTATCTTTGAAGCCAGTTCATCGGAAAGATCGCTTTGTACTTTTCATTATTTTCTGAGATTGCCTACATAATTACATTAAGAGCGTAATATGTATACTTACTTATGACATTGAAGTAACCACTATCTGACTGAACCATGTGATTACTTCTGTCAGGTATTCCATTGCTAGCCAGACAGGTATATGTCCCCATATCCTGATAAGACACTTTGGGTATAGTCAGCGTTATATTACCGGGAGAGGACTCTGTAAAGCTGGTTCTATTCCTTATCAATGTTGACTCTATCATCTGGTGAAGTGCCACAAACGTGGTGTTATTAGGATCCCCTTCGGCTGAGCATCGTATTGTGTGACTCCCCGTGTTCTCTGTTGTGTTTTGAAAATAAATTTGCACTGTTGGTGGATCTGCAAAGAAATCATTAGAATTGAAGAATTTTTGCAAAGATAAAAGAGCAACAGTGCTTTACTTAACTGCAGGTCCAGTAGGGAAATTCAAAGACAAATTTCTCCATATAAATAAATATACCTTTACTTAAACAAACAACAACTTCCAGAAAACTCTAAGATGTGTATTCTTTTCGTCCGGTTGTAGTATGTTACTTCCGGTAGATGAAGACGTAGCTTTACATGTATAGTACCCAGTCAATGTTCTGCTTGCATCTGAAATGTTGTACGTTGATGATGAGATAGTACTTCCTGTAACTGGTATTGAGTCTCTATACCACGTAACAGTCGGTAACGGGTTCCCTGTCGCTGAACACCTTAATACTGCTGTGTGCCCTTCAATCACTTCCACTGATTTTTGTTCTAACGTGACATCAGGGCCGTCTGTAAGAAAACGAATCACAGTGGAGAGGAGTATTTTATGTGGATAACTGTATTAATAGGTTACTATGCAATGTATTTGTGTTATGTACGTCAAGACTTACACATTAGATAAAAGATATTATGTTATTGTGCTTTTTATTTTCTGCAAAAAGAATTATTTCATATGGAGACATTCAAGAATATCGCCCTCTGAACAGCGGGTCGTCTTTAAGGTGTCGATATCCAGTGTGACAAAAAGTTCTGATTGTTTTTGTCTTCGACATGGAAAGTTTGTCGTCACCAGTAGGGTGTGAATCCACTACTTCATTATCCTATTTTATCAATAAAATATTGAATTCAACCGTCTTTCATTATTTTGAAACCAACATATATTTTGAACATCTCAGTGTTTTTTCATATATTGATATATTCGTTTATATATAAAACTATTCTTTTCTCAAGCACAATAAAACTTATCAATAAATGAACATTTCTTATTTAACACTTACATTCCACCTGTAGTGTTGTAATACTTGATGTCAGTGTAACATTTTTATGTAGTGTGAATTCGTTGTTAACTTGACAGTACAGTTTTCGTTCATTATCAGTCGACTTTGGAGGTTTAAACTCATACGTTTGTGAAGTTATTGGTAACAGAGATACTCCCTCTTTCCAGATATATCTGGTATCTGCTGGATTTCCTGGAGTCGTGTTGCAGGTAAGATTATATGTATCAGTTGCTTTCCATGGAAATGCAGAGCTCAGACTAATAGTAGGAACACTTGGTGGATCTGCATTGAATAGAACATGATAGATATTGTCACCTTGATATCTTTAATACAAGAGAAAGTGAATGGTATTTCGATATGCACCTTTATACATAAATCAAAATTTCCATAGTTCCGATCTATTTGGAGAAATTCGCAGCAATAATTAATTTCTATGCCACTGATTTATTAAAGAAGTCTTTCAAATTCGACTATTTAAAACGCCCTGTATTTTTCTTTACTTGTAAAAGAACATAAACCCCTCAAATCATGTTTGTGTCTGGCCCATACTCAAATATCGTTAAGACTAGTTATTCTTATTATGAAGTTTGCTTCATACAGGCCAACGCTTCTAAAACTTATTTTATCATAGGAAAGGAACAAGATTGAATTCTGGTATAATGTAATACAAATCGCGTACCAAGCCCTGGGATATATGGTTACACTAATGCAAATATTATCTGAAATATGTACATGTATATATAATAAAAACATGTATGTAAAATGAACTCACAATAAACAATGAAAGTAACTCTTTTGTTTCTAGCGTAACCATTGATATGAGTTGATACACATTCACACTTTAGGCCATTCAGGGTCCTGCTATTTGTCAAGCTGAGTCGTCTGATGGCTTCTGTATCTGTATTTTCATTTGTTCCTGGTCCTGTTCCTGATCCGCAAGTAAATGTCATGTTGGCCACAGGGTTACCTCCAGGTTGGATACAAGTTATGTTTGTTATCGTGGAGTTATTCTCATACAGCACTTGGCCACTGTTGTACCCCACTATTTCTAATGTTTCATTAGTTGCTGGTTGAACTGCAAGAGATAAAATGAATTATCCACGAATTTTCAATGATACATATTTAAAGGCTAAATAGATATACAATTTTCATAAGTTATTTTCAAATAATAAACTACATTAAAATAAATATAGACACCGAGTACCTTAAAATATGTTTTATAATTTGGAAATGTTCTAAAAAAATATTTTAGCCCGAATAACCACTGTTGCAGCCAGCTTGGAATGTGTTAGTTTTCATTCACCAAATCAGATTTCTTTTTGAATTTTTTGAAATAACACAAATGACGTGTAAAATGACAATAATTTTTTTCTTGATTTTTCCACCTGTTAAACCTCATTTTTCTTTAATGGTTAGTGAGGTTTATTATTTCTTTCTTTTGTTGTCAAGGTGCACATAAATGATTGTATTGCAGTGATATATTTCTCTTAGAATTATGTTATTTAAATTTGTCGTGGAAAGGTGATTTGTATCGCTAAGCAATTAAGTATTGTGTGTTTCATGCTTTTAGATCGGTAAATGCAATATTTTGCCTAGTCGGATTGTGTTAACAAGGTTCACCAATAGATCAATATTAAATAATCGCTTATTAACTGTTTAAGATTACATCAAATCGATGCAATTATTTTATACATTTAAATTTATTGAGTCCAATAAAAGGAAATATACAGAACATTTGATTTTCATTGTGGACATCAGTCATTTTCGAAAATAAAATCCATCCAGAGCACAATAATAAGGGTTTATTCTTATAATGATTGTTCATACTAACCGTAGAATGTATAAGATTAATAAGTTGTGCAGTTATTACTGACTACTCACATTCTACCTGTAGTGTTGTTTTATCTGATGTCAGATTAACTTTCTCGTGTAGTGTGAAATTGTTGTTGACTTGACACCTCAGTTTGCGTCCATTATCAGTCGAGTTTAGAGGGTTCAACTCATATGTTTGTGATGTTATAGGTAACACAGATCCTCCCTCTTTCCAGATGTACGATGTAGCCGCTGGTTTTCCTGGGGTTGTATTACAGGTAAGACTGTATGTTCCTTCTGATTTCCAGGGAAAAGGAGAACTAGTGCTGATGGAAGGAACACTTGGTGGATCTGCATTATAAAAAGCAGATGAATATCAAAGACAACGAGGATATATTTAAAACAGGATGTGCTAAAATGAAAGAAAAATCAATCAAATGTTTAGAGTTTGGAGGACAAATTATATACATTGCTCAGATTTAAATTTTGCTTGTTTTTCTTTCTAAACGGAATCCAATTTCTTATGATAGGTAAATGAAACCTCCTAAATATCCTGTGAAATTTAAGATCCCAAGCAAGTATGGTTACACGTTTTAATTTTTTTGATAGATTTTAAACTATTAAACATGGTATTAGCAAGCGTTGAAAATGAAAAGTTTTTAATCACTTTACAATATTTATATTGCTACTGTAATCAGACTCAATGAAAAAGTTGACAGTAGAAGATACCAAGGGGGCAACAAAAAACTCAATAATCAAACGGCAGACGAAACTAATGTCAAATCAAAAAGAGACAATAACACAAACAGCTATAAACACAACAAAACGAGTAAATCTGAAAAATAGAGTAACACAAACCCCATCGAAACCCATAGGTGATTTCGGGTGCTCCGCGCGCAGAACCCGTCGTGTCACATATTTTCGAATACAAGAATGTCTCAATCGGTGATGGTCAGAACTAGGTATGCGACAAGGCGGACATATCCCTCATCGTCTAATTTTCCCAGATTGATTGCACGTCATGTCACATGTCGAATACGGGAATAAGTCACAATTTGTGAGAGTCATAAACAAAAAGCGTGGGACGGGATTAAGTATGCGACAATGGGAACATATCCATCAGCATCTATTTCAAAGATTTACCATATCGATCCTCCATTGAACTGAGTAAACAAAATCTGGTTTATTTTAACATGAATCGTTCGGTTAGCATAGTTGTCAAACCATGATAATCATTAGTCTATCACTAGACAGTTGATCGTCTGTCAGAAGTGAGAGTCAAAACTGTCCCAGCACTCAAAAACCTAGCATGAGTACTGCTTGAGCATATCTCACTTGAGTTAACAATCAGTGGAATACCAACAGAAAATGTACCTGGCAGTAAGCATAACGCACTGCATGCTATCGTTAAGAAGCTGATAAATTAAGGTAGCGTTAAGCAAGAATTCGCCAATAATTATCCGAGTAATAATCCGAATTAAATGAACATGCGCGCAGTAACCAAGTCCTTCCAAACAATGACGGGTTGTCTATCCCCCTCCCACTTCAGTTACTGCTACTTCAATTTAACACTGACAAACAAAACTGAGCTCGCAGATTTTCAATGCCTGCTACTGATACCGCCATCATTGAACCTGTTTACTTTTCTCCTCCACGGAATACACGACTATTTTATGTTAAGAAGTTAAGTAAATAAATGCTATTTGAGTTTGATCTTTTATTTCATCGTCTTAAACATTTTTTAAATATTTTTGAAAACTACTTATTAAAATACCGGTTTGTGTAACTGTGGTCAAATTGTGTAGTACGGGAAAATACCATCGACCAGCTCGGTCTGGTACCTCTGTACTAACCCCACGGTTATACTAGCCTGTTGGTCAAATTGTCAGAGACTATTTGTTGTTGAACAAATCACGAAAATACAAATATAAGAATTAAATTATGTTATGTTTAGAGATTCTGAACCTAAATGAGCTAGCAAGAAGTTTAAATTAACTACTTCAGTTCAATTCTTAAAGAAACTCACAATAAACAGTGAAATTGACATTTTTGTTCCTCATGTAGCCATTGATATGAGTAGATTCACAGACACATTGTCGACCATTCAGGTTCCTGTCTTTCGTCAAGTTGAGTTTTCGTATGGCTTCTGTAGCTGTGTTTCCATTTATCCCCGTCTGTGATCCACAAGTAAGTGTCATGTTGGCCACTGGGTTACCTCCAGGTTGTGTACATGATATGCTGATCATAGTTGAGTTGTTCTCATACAGAACTTGGCCGCTGGTGTATCCAATGATCTGTATCTCTTCATTGTTACCAGGTGGATCTACAAGATGTGAAGCATGGAAATAACATTTACATTGTATATCTTATATAAACTTTATATGAAAAAATATAATTCCCCTCTCATTTAATTATACAGTAAAGTGTCACCGTCGAGTTTATGTAGTGTAGAGTCTTGTTCGCAGTGTATGATCTAACGGATTTCATCCAAGCAGATTTCCAGCTAGAAGTTTAATGATCTTAAGAAGAATTAGTTTGTACTATGTCAATAATAAAATTACAAATTACAGTCCAAAATCCGATCCGGTAAATACCAAAACATAAGATAATCAATAATGAAACTTTCAAATATAAAAACAATATAGCAAATATTTAACCTCAAATTTTTGGTTTCAGTTTGTCCGCAGAATCATTCGACATTAAATCACCCGTAAATCTATAAGTGAATTAATCCGAAAAACTCATTGCTTTTTGTCTCTACAGAACGATTACAGGATAAATTCAGCTTTGTCGAATCAAGTCAGCAAGAGTTATAGAAATGCCCAGGAATTTTCTTAAACAAAAATAAGTTTTGTCATGGTACATTAAAGATGTAAAATGGTACTATGCTTCATTGCAAAAGTTTGCAAAGGTCGCAGACTAGAGTGTGGAAACGCTTAATGGCCTTTTAGACCAGAATAAGAAGGATCTTTTCCGTTTTCATCGGTTATATAATCCGAGGCATAAGAGCAGTAAGCAATTTCTTTGACAAGTGAGTAAATGACTCCCTGAAAGGTTATTTCCTATCTAAGCTTATATCTGTACGGGTAGAGTGTTTATAACTTTAGCGCAGAACTTCAAGATATCTTCAAAGTCCTTTCTTCGCTTTCTTTTTTATTCTCATTTATTTAGTAAGTTAGTTATTTACTTTGCAAGAAAATTATAAGACAAGATGAAATAACCAATCAAGACCCACAGATTAATATACAGAAAATGATGAACGAAGTCAAAATTCATGAGTGATTTTAAAGAAATATATACCAACCAATTTTCCAACTATTTAAAAGCGTTACAATTTTGAATTTCACCATAGTGCACACACTTACACATGATATCAGATAATGATACATATTTTAAGGGATTTTTCTCTGTTGATCTCAATTTCCTTCAATGATATTTCACAATAAAGAGCTTTTTGAAAAGTTATTTTCAAAACTACGAAGAAATGTAATAATAATGAAACTCGTGTAAAATTCCGTTGCTGTTGTTGCTGTTGTTGTTGTTGTTATTGCTGTTGTTGTTGTTGTTGTGTAACGTCTTACTCGAAAATCTTTCACTTATATAGAGACGACATCGGTCGCAGTTGGGGGCGACAAATTTTGGATATAATCGGCACTAATGGCCTTAGAATAGGGGGGGGGGGGCTGTTTGACATACCCACACCTACTATGCCACAGGACCTTGGATTATAGTGTCTCATTCGAATGGCAGAGACAGATTCGAATGCACGACCTCACGATCAGAAGTGGAACTCGGTAACCAGTAGCAACGGCGGCCTCTGTGTCAAAGACAGTCAACTCGGAACCTGACGACTGGTTGATAGTTCATGTAAAGCGAAATGGAAGTTGGTTGACCTTGTCTTCAAAAATGTGAAAACATCTAAAAATTCTTAATTAACACCTTCATCTGACAACGAGTCCCAAATAAATGAATTTGAAAAAAAACCAGTAACGACTTTTATAAAAGTTCCAAAGTGATCACTTTATAATAAATATGAACTTGATTTCAAAAGATTTTGGACACCAACAAACCTAGGCGGTGCACACAGGTGAACATATTTTGTTTTAGTAAGTATTTAATAAAGATCCTCCATCAGCGTAGTTAATTGGCAGTAAATAGCAATATTTTAAAAAATCATCAACGTTCAATTATGTTTAAAATGAAAATTAAAAGAATGGGCAAAATTTATGTTTTGACTGAAACAACATGCTTATTACCTATCATCACTGAGACAAAGGAAATTAATCGTTCTGTATAGGAAAATAATAATATTTCTAAATGTTAATGTATATATATAATATATATATATATATATTTGTGTGTGTGTGTGTGTGTGTGTGTGTAAAAAATACATACATCTAACGTTAAGTGTTGTTGAGTCATTCAGATTTACTGCATTCCCGGTATTTCCTGCTTCACATCTTACTGACATCTGGTGTTCTGCCCTGGTTACATTAAGAATCAGAGTTGTCCTGTCGGATTCAGCCTTTGAAGTCACGTTAGAAGAACCAATGTACCAGAGTATGGTGGGAGGAGGATTTGCTTCATTAGTAGTACATGTAAAGGTTATCGTTTGATTTTCATCTGCATTTAATGATGATCCACCGCCGCGGGGAGATATGGTGACAATTGTAACAGGAACTAGAATTATATATTAAGAAATAATCATAAAAATATTGAATACATGGAGGTAAATATATATTTTTCAAATGAAAAAGCAAAAGCACACAGGATGATTCAATTATATTTGTCTGTACATAAACAATTCATCAATATACTTATCCTACTGGTATAGGGAAGGGAGGTTCTATCACGTGTCTAATCCTTTTGTGATACGGGACCTTGGTTTGTACTGTCCTATCCGAAAGACAGGGACAGAAGCTTGGCTCGGATTTGAACACACGACCTCGAGATCAGAAAGCGAACATACTAACCACTAAGTCACGATAAGGTAAACAATAGCCGACATCGAGCCATGCTTTTGCTTTTTATTTTAACCAAAACATTTTATCCCACATCTATTTATTTATTATTTATTATTTATTTCATTATTTATTTTCATTTATTTAATGATCAATTCATTGATGAGACAATAAGAGAGTTTATCTAATAAATAGAAAAAAATCCATGTAAAATAAAACAAGCTACGATTTTGGGTACTGGTATAATAATGATAAATATCAATACGATCACTTTAAGCAGAAGACCAATCATGGACCTATATCGTCCACCTTAGCAATATGAGCACAGAGAGATCAAATATATTGGCTGAAAATGTTCATGAATGACCAGTTCTAAAAAAGAAGAAAAAACAAAACTAAACAAAAAACAATAAAACAAAAACAAAAAGAAACAAAAAATATCCCTAAAAACTCGTCAAGAAATTAATTTCAAAAGGAACAAGAAACAAAAATCTTTTTCAGTCATCTTTCTAAAGCACTAAGATGTATTCATTTTTTATTCTATACAGTCCTGCCGGAAGAGAAATTTCTTAGAAGAGGGTACTCACCAAAACTTAGTTTACCCCGCCCCTTTTAAATCCCTGGGTGGATCTAACCGAAAAACAACAATACTTGTACGGGACAATTAGTACCTCACTCCCTGCAGTGGTTCTGAAGAAGACCTCGAACATGTGAAGAAATTTACGGAGGACGAACGGATGAACGGACGACGTATTGAGCGCTAAAGTTATAGCTCACTTGTGGCTTTGGTTCAAGTTGGCTTAAAATTACGTTAGATAAATATATTTGAAATTGTATTTTTTAATTTTTATGATAATACATAATAATAATTTGTCTTCAAGGAGTTTTAAGAAAATGGTATGTAGTTTACTTTTATATATACTACACTGCCGGAATCTAGAATCGCAAAGTGCAATGTTTTTGTCGCCTCTCGTTTCGTAAAATATACATTGTAATATTAAATTTCAAATACCTGTATGAATTTATCTTCAGAGTGCAAATCTAATATCCTTTCAAAATTACAACATGCATTTTGAGTATCTTTGCTTATTGCAGGTGATGTACACTGACCCTTAAAAAACCGCGCCCATCGTAATTTGAATTCAACCTTCCTGTTGCAACTCCTGTTAAAGTAACGATCACTATGGAATTATTATTTGTGTAGTGATTGCTGAATTATTTCATTAAGGTTACTATTGAAATTACAAACTCTATTGAAATGCTACTTCAACAGTGAACACAACATGCTATATTACCTGTTGCCGGAAAGGATACGCCTTTTACTAAAAACAAGCTACAATCAAAAAATTAAAAATTGGGAGAGAAAGGGTTAAGTTTAGATTCACTTATAGTATAGAGTTCCGTATACGGATATACTTTTTCTGAGTTAGGGACAATCGGGAACTGACGGTATCTTCGGTAATATTCATGTCACTCGACGATATAGACAAAGTACGCTTTCGGATAAAACATTTTGAACGACCCTGGCATTGGCGGAAATCCAGTGAACATCTCTTTGATCCTTGGTAAGGTGTGCGTAAATTTTGACCAAGGTCACCTGATACTGGAACGGATATGGGCAGTAGTAGACATCAAGTGAAATCCAGACTGACCTAGACGTTGAACTCTGAAGGATATGTATTTATAAAAGGGTATAGGAGATGTGACTCCGAACTCATGGAGGGTGAACTATGACTATAGCTCCCTTGAGCTATTCGCTCTACTGAGCTAAAATGGCTACGATCAAATATCTGACTTTGTTTTTCCGGTTATATGGTATCATGACCGGACATCTTTAATTGTGTCAAAGTTATATTTACCAAGTAGGTAAAAATGCTAACGGGCGAACATTTCATTCAAGTAGGTTCCTTGAGTGTGACTTTGTTTTGAGTAGTTTTCAAATTTTATTTTTGAACAATGTTGTCAATATATATACAGATTTTAACATACAAATCTAAATATTCTCAGTGTTTTCTCTTACCTGGAAAGGAATACGTCCTGTTTGAGAAGGTACTGCTATCCGCATTATTGTTCAGTGTGACTTTTAATCTGAATGTACCTCCCACAAGGATAGGATCAGCTTTAAACCTTAGGCTTTGTAGAATTACTCTGTATTGAAGTAAACCTGAATCGCATGCATTTCCAGGAACAGGAGATCCCTTAATTTCAGTACTGTTCAAACCCGCATTTAAATCAAACACAGCTTCAAAGTTTCCTGGTGTCTGAAATCATGAAATACATTCGGATATTGTATGACTGAATATGGTATTAAATAGAATTCTCCTTGTTAAGAAATGTGTATACTACGTATAATTCCCCTTACTTATTCAACAAGTTCATTTAATGTTCCAAATTATAAGTACTTGTGTAGAATAATACTATATGATTTAAATCTTCAAGAACGCTACTCCCTTGTCTCATTAGACTGACCATCCAGACATCGACTCTATATCTGAATATCACAGGGAAAGCCACTTAAACTAAAAAAGTATTTCAAAGTGTAAAACAACATTCGAGATTAAACTGTCGTTAAATTCATTGTCAGCTGAATATTGATAAAATTTGTCTAACTAGTTTTTGGTGGTATATAATAAACTGATTAAAATGAGTATTTGGAAGCACATTGTTAGGTTTGTTGTGTGTGCCTGCGTGCATGTGTGTTTGATAATATTCTGACCACGAGTTTAATTTACTGTGTAACCGTTATCACGAATTTGGTCATTTCTCGCGGAGAAAGAAGGATTGAAAACACGTATGGGGACAAGTAATGACGGATCATTTAAAAATGGTATATGTTTAATTTAAATAGTGTTAGTAACAGAACGAAATGTATTAGATAATTCTACTATACCCTTATTTAACGACAATAATGTTTACTTTTAGATGATTTCGGGTTTACTTGCTTTTCATTCTTTTGTCTTTTCAATATATTCAAATATGTGTTGCTATTTTTATCACTGGTTAACTATTCTCCAGTCAATCATTTAAGCCAGCTACAACCGATATTTCTAAAGCTAGAACATTAGGACCACCGTGGTCTATTTGTCAGTGTGTTGGACTTCTGATCGAGAGGTCCGGGATTCAAGCCAAAGCCACGTCACGGATGGCTGTCTGTGTCTTTCGGATGTGTGAAAAAGCGAGGTCCCTTGTCTCAGTAGTTGTTGGCATGGTAAAGAACCCTCTCTGCTCTACGCAACAAGTGTCGAGCATAGGCAACCAACAGCCAAGCTACAATATTAAATTATATGCAATCAGATGTTTTATAATTAGATTGTTCTTCCTGGAAAAGAAGGAGATTTGTTGATAATAATTTTTATTTAATCATCATTTATTTTTAACTCCGTTTTCTTGAAAGTGCTGTGGCATCATATGTTGACAATAATTTGAAAATAACCTGGAACTAAAATATCAGACACATCGGAACAAACCAACGTTGGGACAATGTTGGATTTTTGTTAGTTGTTAGTCGATGGCTCTATTGGTTAAATTTTTGGATCAAGGTTGGCCGAATATGTAAAATTGTTGGGCCAAGGTTAACACAACACGTTAGACAAACGTTCAAGCCGATCTGTTTATTTCTGTATTGGGCAGTATTTGAAAACTGTTTATGCTAATTTAGTAAATGTATAAATCATATTTAGTTTTTTTCTCAAGTCTAAAGGTATGCATTTTTTTATTTGAAATTTTTTGATATTTCTAATATTCAATTTTGTAATTTACAAGTTTATTTACTATACTGGTCTCATCTATTGTGTCCTGTTATCTAAAAGGTATTTTAATGTCAATATCTCGCTTTTTCTCCAGTTTCGGTATAATAGTTTGTGTTTTAGTATTTAATGAATTTATTTCCGCATTGTAATTGATATGCTATTTCAAAATCGTTAGTTTTTTTTCGTTGTTTTTATTTTTTGCCTCTTCCTACAAAATTACAAGATCAAGCAATATTTTGATAGAATTTGGGAATTTTGTTTCTTCATTGTCTAAAAACTTAAGGCCATCTTGATTCATTTTTAAAGTCAAGAGGTTTTCTTGCCAAATCCTTCATAGTAATGCAAAGGTAGTGTTTTTCCATTTCATTTTTGTTAACGGTTGATCCAGTTACAAATAAAGGCTTTATGATGTGATTTTAAATTTATCATATCAATGCCTCTTTTCCCATAGCATGTAATGTATGTTTCCCTTTTTAAATTTTCGGCATTACCTTTCTTATAAATTTATTACTTTTTCAATGTATTTCAAAATATCGTCTTACATATAAAGTACTCTAATCGTATAGGTAAGGTAAGTTATTAGCATTGATTTTGCACCCTTCCAATCATCGCTTATTTTCTATGCCTCCAAGTTTTTAAATTTATTTTTCCATTTATCCCAGTCGCATTGTTTTCGTATAATCCTTCTAAAAGTATGCTCCTAAGGATCTTATTGTTTTACCAGCCCCATCTTTCTGTTCAAAATAACTTCTATTGCGTGTAGATTTCCTAAGCTTATACTTTTTTTCTGTAAAGTATTAACAGAATAAACTCAATCTATCTATTTAACCCTTTTTTCAGGAATAGTTTTGTGTCATCTGCTAAATGTGATAACTCAAAAAAATTGAAAATTTATCAGTTTGATTCCTTGGATATCTCTTTCACTTCTCAGTTTTATAGCAAGGGTTTCTACAGTTTTAACGAGTACAAAAGCAGAGAGTGGGCAGTCTTATCTTATTCCTCTAGTTAATCCTAATGGAAATGAAATCCATCCATTATTCAAGATTTTGCGGGAAATTCCAGTATACAAAGATTTAACTCACTGCAAAAATGATTCTTTAAAGTCAAATACTTTCATAAGTGTAAACAAAAAACTAAACTCAATTGTGTAAAAAAAAAATCCTTATGAAATCTAAAATTTAAAGAGCCAAATCAATTTGTTATTTTACTGAATTATCTATTATACTATTATACTTTGTATTTAAGTAATATTATAATTATATCTCTTCCTCAAATGATTCCTTTTTTAATCTGAATGAATTAAGTTTGAATAATAGGTTTCATTTTTGACAGCATGCTGCTAATTTATAATCAATGTTCAAATGTGTAATAGGCTTCCAGTTTTCTAAACCGAACTGGTCATTTGATACATCAAGGAACGTGTATCAGCTGATTACGTTTTTGATATTTTTTTTTTTTGTTTTGTTTTTTTTTTTCATAGCATCTATAACTAATTCTTCAATAAATACTGAACGGTGCTATTGAATTTTACTGTTCGACAATATCCCTGATTTTAATTTTGCATTTTGACATTAACTCCCCTTTAATTTCCCTTCATAAAGTTTTACATCTCCTATGTGTTCCTGGTCAGTTACATATTTACATACCATATATGACATTTTGCACAACTTTTTTGTCCAGACTAATCAAATAACCTTATATCTTTAAATTTATAGATTTATTCGATATCTCAAAACATTT
>JACSZP010003729.1:0-24083 GCA_016161895.1 Pinna nobilis | reverse complement strand
CTTATGCTCGGCACTGCTAGCCGTAGTGCAGGGAGGGTTTTTTAACGTGCCAACACCTACTGTGACACGGGACCTCGGTTTTTACTGTTTCATCTGAAAGAAAGGGACGGCCAAGCACAGAGTGGCGCTGCGCGGATTCGAACCCCGGACCCTTCGATTCGAAGTCGAACAAGCTAACCACTCGGCTAGGCCCCCAAATTAAACTATGAACCAGCACTCATGAATTTCTTTCATTTGTTGCTTGGAATCAACATTCTGTTGCGACATGACGAGAGAAAAAATCACGTTGAAACACGTCTAAAGTAAAATTGATATTCAGATGAAAATATGAAATTCTTGTTTTTATTTCAATGAAATGTATGTAACTATGTTGCCTTGGCAATACTTACAAACAACTGTGACTTCAATTTCTCGTGATACTGGAACGTCCACATTATTGTAGGCTTCACATATGTATGTACCGTCACAGTCACGTGATATATTATGAATAATCAGCATATATCCGGGATCAAAAATAGCTACAATTAAAAATATATCATACACTTCAGTAATTAATTATTGTAATCATTTTGTATAACATAAAATACAGATGATGTATTTCATTCTACATATGTTAAAGATTGTCAAAAATTTTGAAAATAATCTTAACTTGTCTTCTGTATAATATTATGAAAGTTAAATACTCTATATAACCGCTTAGTGTACAGTCTCATCTGCCTTGAAGAAATTAATTCAAGGCTTTCCTGCCTTGTGTAACCTTAATGTATATTTCCCAAAATAACTTTTCCCTATATAATTTACCTGAACTAAGAAACCACCGGTCATATGTGAACATGTTAGCCCTTTCCCTTGGACGGTTTGTAGGGACTATTTATAAAATATCTATGACCCACTCTCCATCTGTCTCCTACAATGGTTGTCAAAGACTCTATATTACCGACATAATTATGTATATACAGTCAATTCCATATATAACAAGGTTGAAGGAGGCAAGATATTTGCCTCGTTACAACCGATCTTCGTTATTCGCATTCACAAAGTAGTGCATGGAAAGTGCACCGGGAATAGAAATCACCTCGTAACAACCGGTACCTCGTTACATGCGATCTCGTTACATGCGGAGTTGATTGTACAACGAAAATACCTACCTTCTTTCTGTCTCCTATTATGGTCGTCGTATACTCTGTACCACTGTATCAGCGGCTGAGGAACACCGCTTGCGTTACAAATTAATTCTACTGTTTGTCCCTCTCTGATTGTGACGTCATTACTAGAGGTAGCGGCGTCTATTTGTGCTGGAACTGATCAAAAATTTGATTTAAGGAATTATCACCGCTTGCACTCATTGTTTTTAGTCTATATAATAAAATATTTCCCTATGTTTGCTTTATATGTTGAAATTGAAGCATATTTTGCAAAAGTGAAATGCGCCACAATGTCAAAATGCAATATAGCTATAAGCAGGGGACGCTGTTACCCAATGGTTAGCGCGTTCGCCTAATGATCAAGTGGTCTGGGGTTCAAATCCGAGCCTTTGCCGTCTCTGTCTTTCGAATGAGACAGTAGAAACCGAGGTCCCGTGTAACAGTAGTTCTCGGCACGTTAAAGAATCCTGCCTGCTCTACTGGCCGTAAGTTTCGAGTATAGGCAAAAATGTTTGTCCTTCACCGGCACATGGTGTCATCTCCATATAAGTGAAATATTCTTGAGCGGGACGTTAAACAACAATACAACAAACCAGCTTATAAGCATACCAAGTGACATTAGGTTCAGAAATAATAAGCCGTTGCCGATCTGAAATGCAATTAAACCCTTAGTTCAGGTGATATTTGACATCTTCTGAGTACTTGAATTGCCTCCTTGACATGCATTGAGAGCAAACAATTTCAAACCGGTAATTACCTAATCCCGTTGACCATTTAATCAGTAATGTTTTGAAATTTGAGGAAATTTGAAAATCCTGAAATTATTAAAATTTCAGTCAAATTTTTCTTTTTAAGAGAAACGATTGACTCAAAAATCGATAGGAGTAGCAAATGTTATTTTACTTGTTTTAATTAGAAATGGAAAGCTTTCCGATTTGACATCATGCTTTAAAGATTATCTTGAAAATCTTCAGTTTTTTAAGGTTTCTATTCTTTCAAATCAATATTGAATACTCAGACGTATTTTTTAACTTTATCCACGTATTCTTCATAAAGTGCAATATTTTTTTTTGAGACCGGAAATTATCAATGCTACATTATATTAAGGACTCTAAACGGTTCATTGTATGAGCACTCTCTCTTTCAATCTCCATCCCTCTCAAACTAATTTGTTACATCATGTTCATATAAAGATTATATACAATTGTCATTTGCCATTATTTTTTTATTCGTATTATAAATTAAATTGTTTTCGTAATTTAAGCAAATTTTCCCAATCCCATTTCATTTTTCTTTAAATCAAATTATACTAAACTTTCAAAAATAGGAGTGTCAAAAATTTGAATTGAATAAAAATTTACAAACCTACAGAATGCAAAGTGACTTGCATTTGTAAGAAAAGTGAACCCAATGAAATACAGTAACAATAATCTGTTTTAAAACTACATATAAATGCCAATTCAATATTCTTTTGAAAAAAGATATTATATCATTACAAAGAGACCCCACAGTGTAAAATTTACATTATATTAACTTATGACTAAACTACTTTGTTTCCCGTGCATTTGGGTATATCTTAAAACTTTTCTTAAAAAATTCAGTTACTAAGAATTATATTCACAAATTGCTGAGTACTAGATAGGGAAGAAAATGCAGAATAAATTCATTTGTCATAATCCGTCAAAACTCATTTTATGCCATACGTATCAAGAATCCCTCGTTATATAATTCTACCGCAAGCCTGAAGTAATATTTAAATATACCTTCGAGCATTTCCCAAATCTATACAATACAAACGTATTGTAAATTGAATCGTTGTAAGGGAAAGAAGGATCTCTTTATCCAATAAGACAATTTAGCACGTTGTATAGATTTTGAGCCCTACGTAAGCATTTCTAAGTGATCGGTTTTATCTGTCATGAGTCAACATAGTGTAGAATCCCCGTCGTTGTTAGAAAAAGGAATTTATAACCATTATGAAAAATCATAACATTTCGCATAGATAACAATTTTAATGGAAAAAAGTCATCATACCCTCCGAAAGATTTGAGAATTTTCTTTTAGGGGGCAGTGATTGCGGTTTTTGCTATCACTGTATGAACAAATAAGGAGTAAGTAGTTTTCCTCTGTACATAAGATGTTTACATGTAAAAATGATATAGGTAAACCATTTCTAGTAATTAGTTACTCACCCTGGATATCCAGAAATACGTATTTGATTTTTGGAGGGTCCGTGTTCACAATGCATTTATATATTCCTTTATCGCCATATTTAACATTTCTGATGTGGAGGTTCCAGTCCTGTATCGAATGTTCCTGTTCGACTCCCATTCGAGGATCGTCTATAACTTTTTGAATCATTTGACTTAAAACTGTTTCTTTAGGACTCGTCCACACCACCTTGAATAACAAAATCTTTGACAATTGTTTCTCTGCTTTTGATTTTTACGTTTTTAATTAATTACTCTTGTGACCAACAGTCCATTTCACAAATACTCTTGCGATAAATATCGCTCGTAGTCGTAAGTGTATGAAATTTCATTTATTGTTTATTTGGCAAATTCTAAATGCAATTAAATAAATATAGGCATAATCTGATTTATATCATTCATGTAAATCAAATCTCATCATTTTTGGTCAATTTTATTATAAACTGTGCAAAATATGGTGAATTGAAAAATTGCTAACTTACGATTACGAGTGATTTTGATCGTAAGATTATTTGTGAAAAGGCCCGCTGATTATTACCTATCCGTAGTTTTTACACAAGAACTACCATAATATTTTCTCTTTTCATGTGGCACTCTTCAAATTCCTTAATCAAGAAAAAGATATGATTTATATTTACATATGACCTATTTTCAACATTTTTAGTTCAAATGTCGATTCAGTGCGACAATTCATTAAAAAGTCTAAACATAGATTTTCATAGAACAATAGTGGGTACAATGGTGAGAACATTTCATATGAGCAATAATAAAAAGAATTCCAAAGGAACGGGTGGTGATAAGTTCAAATGCATTCTTTAAGACTGAAATGTGAAGACTTAGGTTGAGGCTAAATAGACATGACACATATTTATCAATCTACATATTTGTTAGTCTGGTATCGTTTAAAATACCTTAAGCAACATTAGCGTCCATAGTTGCATGTAAAATAACTAAATGAAATACAGTGCGCCTTAGCGGCATTGCAATGTCTCAAAAAGCATTTCAAACCTCAGAAAAGTCCATCTGGTATCATACATATTTTGACTGAGTAAACTTTGTAAATCAAATCACTCGCAAAAGCCGGTTGATTTAATGGAGAATCATTGCTAGTCCATGCTGTAATATATCCACTGTAAAACCATTCTGGCTGATAGAGAATGAAAAAAAATTTCAGATGTATTATAGATAGACAGATGGATAGATAGATAGATAGATAGATAGATAGATAGATAGATAGATAGATGATGGATGGATGGGTGGGTGGATAGATAGATAGATAGATGGGTGGGTAGATAGATGGATGGATGGGTGGATAGATAGATAGATAGATAGATAGATAGATACTTTTACTCACCGCATGATCATTGAGATTATCCACTTTACACCTCAGTACTGCCGTGTTGCCCGCGATTTCAGTTATATTTCCGGGTGTATCCAGAAATGTCGGCTCCACAGCATCCGGACTGGTGTCCTCGAAAGCCAGAAAAGCTGGAAAATGAAAAAATAACAATCATAACCATATTTCTATTCGAAAGCCCCAATAAGCCTTGATTTTCACGTAAAATCATACGAGGCTGCATCAACATTTAAAAATTGCCTTTAGTATATTTTCTTCGTATTAATTACTGATTAAAGGCATAAAAAATAATTTAGACAAAATTCCCTTTTTCCCTACTTTTCTACCAGAGATAAAAAACATATTACATGTATTATTAATGCTGGGTGGGACGCCGTGGCCAAGTGGTTAGCTTGTTAACCTTCTGATCGAGAGATTCGGTGTTCGAATCCGAGCCACACTCCGATTGGATGTCACTGTCTTTCGCATAATATAGAGAACACTGAAGTCTCGTGTTGCAGTAGATGTCGGCACATTAAAGAACCCCGGCCTCCCTGCTCTACGGTCAATAGTGCCGATCATAGCCAACCTTCATCGACACATGGTGACGTCTTCATATGAGTCGTCGTAGGGATGTTATACAACAATACAATTCAAATCAATGATGTATTTGGTATTGTAGACTTTGCTTTGTATAAAAGGGTTTGTTAAGACTAACTCACGATAGGTGTTAGATAATTCAAGAAGAAACTAACACTTTGAAAGAGATTATACATATTTGAAATTTATTACTCCGTTGGAATTGGATATCTATATTTTCCAATACATAAAATATTCAGATCATGGTGATGGGCGTTCCTGTAATGTACAAAGGTAATACTATCCTCAGATAACAGTTTATCAAACAAACTCGTGTTTAATGACAGTTTTTCCCTTTCTCTGAAAAGCGAAATACTGTCAAGACGAAAAAGCTATGAAGGCAGAATTATGTAATCTCCAAACTATGTAGGGAAAAATTAAAACTATAATTTCATGGCATGACATTTGAATTAAATGCAGTCTATAAACATGATCTCGGATTCGAGCACCTTATACATGTTTTTTAACATAAAAAGCATGATCCACTCACAATTCTCATAAGATATTCATATCTGACAGCATATTACCGAAAATATACATATTGGTATACACATTAAATCAAATATTCGAAATGATTTTCAGCAAAATGTGAATTTAAGACTTTTATATCTCGACATATCGTGATACCGAAATTTCATAATGAAAATCTCGAAAATGATTGACATGTTCGATATGTTACATCTTTATGACATTTATACCGTTGATAGTGATACTTATTTTTCCAAAATGTATATGTAAATAAATTCTATACATCCCCCTGGTTCACTTATTTATGATTTTATACAATTCTGAGTTTCAACCAAAAGTAGATTGGTTGGATGTATGGTTGTTTGACGTCACACTTAAGAATCATTCACATATATGGAGACGTCATCTAGTGCCGGAGATGGGCAACCAATTTTATCTATGCTCTGCATTTATAGCCGTAGAGCAGGGAGGGCTCTTAATCGTACCGGCACCTACTGTAATACGGTACCTCTGTTTTTACTGTCCCTTCCGGAAGGTATATAGTTTTGACTTAATATCTTATATTTGGTATTTATTTTAGCACACATTTAAATTGTATTCATTTTGAAGAGAAAAGCTTGTTATTCTCATTTCAAAAAATGAGAAAATAAAATTTTCATAACGTTTATTGTGTGTACTTTGTTTTGTTTTATTCATTCCCCGTTTTGGTTTTTTATGTTGGTTATTCGTTTTTATTTTCTATTCGCTTAGTCTTTGGTAATGATTATGTAAAATATTCAATATAAGGACTCCAATTTTTCGATTTTCAAAAATTAATAATAAACTGCAATCCCTATAAGTGTTTATCCTTCTACAGTATATGTCTATCTATCTACATTTTGTATCGAATCAGAATTGATTTACAATATAAAGGTCCACTTACACGCGCTATAGTGATAACCATATTATACACAAGACTTTTATGTACATTTTATCATACATAAAGTAAACACGAAATGGTCACCGCAGAATTGGTTTGCTGTCGCGCGCTTCTTCGTGCACGCGCTGGTGTCTTCATTACAAGACAATTAAAGCTACACTCTCTTCTGATGATCGACGTAAATACTAAAAGGGTCACTTGTAAAAGGAATATAAAGCATCCTCAAGGCGTCTTAATCGACCAGAATTCTTCTGGAAAAGTCGTCGCTTGTTTATGGCTTTGTACATCAATGTTCTTACATGTATTTTGCACGGTTAAGAATTGGTTGAGTAAGCCTTTAATTGAGATGAGACTTATAACACGTTTGATATTACAAAAACATCAAGGAATTCCAAAACACTTGCAATGATCAAGAGAATTTGTGTTCTCAGTTATTGCATTCTGAAAAAAAAAATCTGAACGTTGTAGCTATACAAATAATATAGTTAGTTTTGGGCATTGCACACCAACCTGATTTTAGCCGCAGTTTCGTACTTTTCGACATTGACTGCAGTTTAAGTAGCATTACTGTTGGTAAGTGAACTCTATCAACGGAACACTGCGTATAACGTTATAAATCATTGTTTTCTGAAAAAGGATATCTGCCGCAATAAAATTGTAAGAAGCAGCAGTGAATAATAAGTTGATGCGTGGAATATGAATCCATAAGGGAAACAGACACGTCACTTAAATACTACATGCTTCCTGCGGAGGCTAAAATTACACATAAAATAATATCACTCTAAACTTGGTTTATTTTTCTTTTAGCATGAGCACTGTTATAACGACGCAATATACTGCCAGCTGCACCAGTGTACCATAAAAAGCTATTTGTGCGGACTCAGAACTAATTTAGAAACCGCAGTAGCAGCCTAGTGTTTAGAACGGTCCTGTCCAGGCTCGAATATAGCAAAACTGGTTGTTTCCTGATTCTAGGCATTTGAACTCGAATTTGCGAGTTATTCGTTATATCGTTAATGATAGTCATCATAGCAACAATAATGAAAATCATAATGATGATAAAATAATAATTATAATAGATATGATAGAAATAGTTAAAATACTGAATATGATAATAGTAGATCTATTTTCTTTTATAATCATCGTCATCGTCGTCTTCGTCATCATCATCATCGTTATCATCATCGTCGACGTCATCATCGTCGTTATCTTCGGTCATCATCATCGTAGTCGTTATCATCGTTATCATCGGTCATCATCATAATCATCATCATTTGTATTGTTATGAATATGAATACTATTATTAGTATCATTATTATTTTACTTATTATTTTAATACTTTTACTTTTATAACTGCATGGATTTGTATTATTTTTGTATTGTGACATTTTCATCATTCACCTATTAGTAATAGATCTCAATCATCTTGATTATCAGAGTCATCGTTTTCGTACTAAAATTAAATCAGAATCTCTTTTTTATATTGTCCACCATGTACATATCTAATAAAGATATGATTGTAAAAGACTCAATTTTAATTTATGACATTCTCTTTCATTAAACAGGAAACGGACAACAAGACTCTGTTCCGTATGAAATAAACATTTTATGCCAATTCGTTGTTTATTGCATAGTATACTAAAGTAGATCGGTAGTAACACTACTAGATGATTTCCGTCAGCTCATCCTAGAAATACCACCTCCGGATAAGGAAAAACCGGCAATCTAATCTCTGATCTAGTCTCAACTCTCTATCGATCGTGGCGTGACCTTTCTAGGTAAACCATCGGTGTTGATTTCCATTTTAGGACCACTTCGTCATCGTGTCAATCTCAGTGGGCAAAATTACGCGACACACAAGTTAATTTTTGTTACTTAAAAATGTAGTTACATACAAAAGAGATATNNTTAAAGCGAATTCAGCGCTATAACGAAGAGGAATAAAATCCCCGAAATGAATTACTATTTATCTAACGTAGTAAACTATGACGCACTATATAATTTTTCGTCATAAATGGGATAGAAGGCAAAATTCAGTATCTACGATGCACAATCTGAATGTTTTTTTTTGTGTTTCATTTGTATTTATCAAATTAATCTCCGAACGTATATTTCAACTAAATTGTTAATTTCCTTTTGAATGATATTGTTTCGGATCCAGAGAAAAAATTTCATTTTCTACATCTCTCCTGGCTAGGTAACTTTCATCTAGCATGGTAATCAGGGCCCAAAATGACCAGTAAAACTCAAGCTCAAATTAACTCAGTACTCGACTCAAATGTTTTCTTCAATTTTGAACAAAATACACGTAGTTTAAATGTTAAAAGCTTTTTAGCATGTATATTAATATAATATCATTCACATATCAGTGATAGTTTGTATTAATCATTTGAGCATATGCTCAAATAAATGTTTGGACGTGTTTTGTTAAATACCAAGGAGAAACTCAAGCTGTCACTGATATTTGAATCGTATGATGTAAAAACACCTGCTCAATGCATTCAACTCTTAACTTACTTGTATTTATTAAAAAATTGAGGAAAATACAGTTGGACTGAGTATTTAGTTTGAGATTTTCTGGTGATTTCAGACACTGAACCTCCTTCAGTAGTTCATACTTTGGCCCTTGAAACCTACTCAGATCAAGAATACATGACAATTTCAAACAACATCATAAGTTTTCCATTGTACATTTGCGATGGGTGTGGCATATATCAACAGGGTAGGCGGTTTCTTCCGGACTCCCGATCCCATTACTCTTGGGATTTGCAATTGTTTTACACGTTCAGATCTTTATTGTTCCAAACTTATCATATATATTAAGACTTGGATTTCCGAATATCACTTGAAACTTATTTAATTTTATTTTAAATATTTCAAGCTTATTTATTATGCTTGTGAACAAAAACATGTCAGAGAGAATCATTAGACCAGTCGCTTACTTTCTACCACCCGGGCTTTTTTTTCACTCGTATTTTTTAACAATTTTAGAGCTTAAGCATGAAACAATAGTTACTTGGCTTATAGGCACATCTTAAGATAGGAAGATTCCATTACGGGTAAGGGAACCACATTTGCCTTGTCCCAACCCTAACCCTTATTGGATCAGTCTCAAATGGTAAACATATCATTCCTTACACCCTAACTGAATTCTTGTACGACAGATTTAAAGAAAGGCCTAATTACTCTGGTTTGTATGCATATCTATAGGCCTACATTCCCCCTTCTATATATAACTCAAAATTAAGAGAATATCTATAGTTACTATCTTTATTTAATTTATGATTGTAAACGCATCTAGAATCCAATTATTTTTATTGAAAGGAGTGGTTCAAGCACATTCAAGATACTAAAACTCAGAACCGGAAACGTACTTGTAACCTGATTGACGGATACTCTCACGAGTTTTCATTCTGCCATGATTGGTTTCTCAATCAATATTTGACAAATCATCCTAATTTGTGTGAATGAATTCAAACAAGAAATTTTGAAATAGAGCTTGATTTTGAACTGAAATCAAATTGGCTCCAATTCGAATTCCTCTATTACGTTTGAAGCGGTAGCCGTAAACGGCCATGATCTAACTTAAACACAAATGCCTAGCTGTGCTGTAAACTTTATTAGCTAGAGTACAGCTAGGTGTCAACACACCATAACGTAATTACTTTCGAAAAAGGTTTAAAACGGCATAGAACATAAAAAAACTGAATTGGATCACTTGTTATTGAACGGATTATTATAAAATGTTACTGTGGTGTTACCGCAAATTTTAACTTATAAATGGATTACAAATAATAGAGAACTATTCTTAGTCATAAAAACAAACCTGATTATATGTCAAGAGTCAGCATCGATATGCCAAAGATAGACCCAGCTGAGGAAAATTACAAAACATTTTAAGTTTTCAACAAATGTTTAAGGTGACGAAACTTTCACTTCTTAGAAATTTTCAAAAATGGAAAATAACAAAAACATTGCAGATTTTAGTTGATGAATCATGATTTGATGAACATGAGTAGAAAGGGGTTTTAATAGGAAAATTAACAAATCCCTTCGAAAGAAAATCATAGCGTGGATGGATATATATTAGGTGGAAGACTTTTGCAAATAAATTGGCAGAGACGGTAAGACCAAACGGTTCTTCAAATCACATTTATATAAAACTGAGGCGATTCACAAAATCACTTTTCTTATTGTCCCTGAAATTAACAATAGGTGCTAGAAACGTTTTGTTAGTTTTGGATCCATATCTCGTATCAATTCAACTTAACTATCAGTGAAAATACGTTTATATTGAAAGATTGCTAGGCTTTTCGGTAAATAAGAGAAACTATCATTCAAGTATTTCTGTAAAGATTTACTGATTCTATTGAAGTATACGAAGCAAAGCAAACTTGAAATTACAAGGACGTCTACCATGCAGTATCTATACCTAGGTTTGGTACACGTGTTCGCTTCTCATAATTTACTACCTACTTGACTATAAGTGTTTAATTTGGCACTCATATTTCTGCAAAAAAGTAATTGAAATCGATATCTGAAACACTTATGCTGATGTTCATTTCAATGTCAATATTCACTTTTGTCAATGGCTGGTTTCAGGCCTAAGTGGTTGAATGAATGGCTAGCATAAAAGTGTTTAAATCATGAATCTTTTCACCTCGTGTCTCAACAACATTCTGTCCATAGGTATTACGTGAGATTTATTGGGCAAGCATACTATTGGAAGGTCGTTGTTATTTAGTGCAGTGCACAGCGTGTAGTTGGTCAATTGAGCAACTGCCTGTTTCTCTTCAAAATATTTCATTCTCGGCTAATTTTCGGACTAACATTATTTTTATTACGTCACAGCATCAAATTGGTCAATGTTACATGATTTCAAATGATCAAATAAATGATTTGTTGTAATTAATTAGATAAAACAACAAACATGGATGGAATGAAGAGGAAATTATTCAAAATTTGTGACTATTACATGTTCTGTAAATTATCTATCAATTTCACTTACAGGTAGACAATAAAAACATCAATTGGCTTTTGAAATAATTTTGGTTGCCGAATTTTTTGGCTAACAGTTACCGGGGTCCAGGGAAAGCCTTGCACCTGTCTACATAGTCACCGAAAAGTCCCATCCACCAATAAAAATACTACGTCTCCATGAGATTGCTAATCATGACATGAAAATCAGCCATTGATCGAGGACTAATTACCATGTCGAATTTGAAGAAAAGTGACTTTGACACCTATCAAAAAAAGACATTTGAATTTGTAACTCGACCACCCGAAATAGAAAAAAATCTTTTCTATCAGTTTGTGGATCTTTTTTTTATATTTCACATGCACAATTGCCTTGATAATCACTTCCCGTGAAAAGCATTGCCTTTCAAGAGATTTTATTGTTATTCAAGAAGTTAAATATTACAGACATACAAGTAGTCAATATTTATTCTAGTATTGTAAGCGAAAAGTGTAGCAAATAAGGCAGGAAAAGTGTTGGGTATATTAAATAGATGATAGGATTTAAAGTCGGGTTTCAACACATTTCTGTACAATTTAGAAACTTTAAACATGAATAAGTATGAAATGTACAGAAAGATTGAACATTAATAGGGGAAAAGGATTCTGCCAATTTTCTTTGTTTTACATCTCTCTTATTACAAAAACAGTATTATTTCACGAAGTTTGTGCTTCATCTGTAGTCTTAGAGTCTTATTGTGCAAAGTAAATACCTGAAACTGGACCCCAGAGTACAAAGTACATAAAAGCATATAAAACTCGTATGTCATTCTTGAGACGAGTGCTTTTATAAGATAAAATTGATAAATGTACCAAGGTAAAATCCAAGTTATAATAGATATGGCAAGATGGGAATAAAATCGGTCTCAACGTAGAAAATAATTTCAAATGCCAAACAAGATGGGACCAGGGCCCAGTTGTTCAACTGTAGGATAAATTTAACCGAGGTTTGAAATATAACCAAGCTTTGTAGAAATATTTTAAGTGAGCCTCAAAACATTTATAATATTTACTAAATTTAAAAGATTGTCTGACCAAAGGTTTGATTCAACCTCAGCAATGATTTTTTTAAACAACAAAGTTTATTTCTAGGCTGTATTTTAAACTTTGGTTATATTTAACCGAGGGTTAAAATTTAACCAGCTGATGAACAACTGGGCACAGGTGTCCTCAAGGAGTTAGCGTTCCGTTGATGGTTTGCCATTCGTAAGATTTCGATGTTAGAAATTAGAATACGGAGACAACATGAAGAAGACAACAAATGAAATGAAAAGGAAGACACATGTAAATGCAGGTCTAAATAATGTCAAGGCAAATCATAGTGAAGATCATAGGTCATGCATCTCAATGGAAGTATCCTAAACTAAACTAATTTCACTTAACAGACCACAAGATAACTCGCGTTACACACTTGCTAAATTTGTCAGCAACTTGATTTTCTCAAGTAATTCAAGTATGTAAGTGCTGATTTATTTACCATAGAATATTCTAGAAATTAGTTTGGAAAGTACATGTGTACATGTAAAGCTATTGTAAACCCAAGAGTTTTTAAATAACTGGATGTATGCGAATTCCCTTTTAACGTTCGCGATACAGTTTTTTTTTTGCCAATGCAGCTTCAGTAATGTGCAAAGTGCATGTCATTGTCAGGCTTGAATAATTAACAATGAATTTTTTTTTTAGATATTGGGATCCTGTGTCACTCCACAAAAATAGAATTCTCGCGAATATCAAATCCAGTAGTCTGAAATCAAGACTCATTTGCATGGACATTAGAAAATGACTTAATGTAATGGAATGAAGTCATAATCTACATTTATTCCTTTATTACTATTTATTTAACAAAACTACGCAGACCCATTTTATGTTGAGTGAAAATACAAACAAATCTAATTACTACACCGGTAATGAATAATGAATTACATGTAGGACAAGTGGCTTTAGTTAATGGAATGTATTCTCACTAATTAGTATGATTGTGTGATGGCCATCCAATATTCTAATGGATGGCATTACATACAGACGAGGAAACGTGCGAAATTATGTTTTGATTTCGATATCCTACATTATGACATAGTTATTAAATATTTGAGTTTATGAATATTTCATTCCATGGAATTCAACTTTGTTTGTTTAAGGCCGCATGACTTGCACGATGCTCAATAAAAAAATTTATCCGTCCTCTGTTAACATTTTTTGCAGGAAATGAAATAGAGTAATCATAGTTTGGTATGAATATATGATCCTTCCCAAAGTATTCAATTTTAAGATATGTTGGTACTTTCAAATTTAATAGCAAGATTTTAGTTGACGACTTGTACCTAGTTAATTATCAATGAATGAAAATTTGGAATGACTGAAGCTACCTCTTGATATATTCTGTTTAATTTTTGGCAAGAACGATAGATTTATAATATAAGAAATTCGATTGAAATCGTGTTCCTACTTCACACACAGGGATTATATCTACGTGGACCAGGCAACTTAAAATCATATTGAAGATTTAGCTGATATACAATGAAGGAATTTTTTGTTCTATGCTTTGGGGCAATTCTGCACAGAAATTCAGAATATTAGTACGATGAAAAATAAAAGGTAGAGCTTTGTGTTTATTCCGGAAACCTTCTTACAATCCGTCCCTGATTTTAAAATTGTTTCTTTTTTTTGAGAACTTTATAAAGAGGTTTCGAATGGACGTGTTGCTGGCTATCAGCACAAACTTTTTCAATACAACTGTTTCCCCTTTTTTCTAATAAAATCACATGTACTCGTAAATAAACGGTTATTTTCAATTTAATACAATCTGTATATCTTTAACGAGAAAATGGCCTTTTGTGATGAAACTTGTTACGAGTGATGTTTATTGTTACTTTCTTTGTGGAGGAAGACCCCTGGGCAGAACACCATAAAACTTAAGAATTTTCTTAAGTCTGAAACTTTTTAAACATTAGTATCTCAGCCAATCAGAATTCAGAATTTGCTTCAGTTGAAAAAATTCTCAGAATTGAGAAAATTCTTAAGTTTAATGGTGCCCAGTCCTGGTCTCTCATTCCAACTGAAATTGACGTTTATTCTCCGTGTTGAGGACATGATATTTCCCTATTGCTCTTAAGTTGTGAAATTTTAACCGATAGGCTCCAAATACATCTTAACAAAGCAAATTATGTAAGGTTTCTGTTCCCACTTTTGGGGCGAAGGTCTCAAACTTGATTCCTATTCTAAAACGAGTTTTATATCAATACTTAAATTTGAAAAATACACGCGAATAATTAACCCTTTGGAACAATTTCTCTATTTTATAGATCGTAGGTACATAATTATATCAACCTTAAAACCCATCTTTGAATCTTTAGCAAAATTCAGAATAAAAGGTTTCTGTAATCACAGTTCAGACGAATGCTTCATTATTGGTCCCTTTTCACAAAATGTGTAATATCTACTGAACAATATCCCAGGAAAATTCATAGACACGCGCGTTCAACAATGCGTTTTCAAGCATCATATGTTCCTTATTATCCTCTCCGTTTAATTAGCATTTCCACAGCACGATCTCACCAGGCTTACAACTACAATGCTAGCCGGGATTTGTTGTCGAATATCAATTAGAACAGACACCACGTTTACAGTCAGTACAAAACCACAAGATAGCTACAAGTCTTTATGCATTTTATCTCCATGAAATTTAATTGTTTCCTTTTTCAAATGTCACCGTGATTCGTGGGCGCTAATTTTTCTGTGACATTCTTCAGAGTAAGAGAGAGGTTGGCGTATAATATAACGAGTATAGTGGGCGAGGTATGTGGCGTATTCAATACATGTGGGCATTTGACATACTAAAGTACATGTATATCATACAATGAACTACTCACACAGAGTTACATTGTTGAACGCCTGAACTTTTCATCGGGAAAAGTTTTATGGTCGATAGAGGGAGCTCGTTTAACAATATGGGACCTCTCTCAATAATATTGGGTGATATTCAGTAGAACATCCATTTGCAGTGGTTAGATCAAAATCAATTGACATGTTTAACAGACACCGTTCATTTTCTATGGACGTTTGTGCCATGCAAAACAGTGGACGCTGGTTCCTTCCGGCACCTGGTCTCATCCCATTAGGAATTTGAAATTGTTTTCAACGTTCAGATCGTTATCATTCCCAACTTTTCATATGTATTAGCACTAGCATTTAAGACATGCCTTGGTATTTTTCAATTCTACTTTAACACTAGAGTATATCATGTAATTAAGAAATATCTATTTTAATTCGTTTTCAAAAATATGAATTTTGGAAAGAAGTGGGTTAAAATTATGAAACCTTGTAAACAAAATCTCATGACTGGACAACGAAAATATTCCGTATCCTAATATGTATATTCACCTAGCATTACCTGTCTGCAGATAAGGCTTCTGTATAAAGAAATAGGTTATCAAATAGACAAATAGATGGGCACGGAGGGCCGGCCGAACGAACGAAAGCACGGACAGACGGATAGAGACGGACGTATGGACGGACGGACGGACAGACAGACAGACAGACAGATAGACAGACAATAGACAGATAGATAGATAGATAGATACAGTCATACATATACCGGTATATGAACTTCTGAATGCTTTTCATCTGGTTCTAGGTTCAATTTGTTATGAGAACATAGACAACATATCTAATCTCTACATTTAGCGCCATCAGTCACCAAATGAAATATGTGCATCTGCGAGACAAGTGCAGACAATGCAGGGAAAATAACTCAGTCCGCAAATAATAGACTTACGATCAATTCTTATTTAGAAGCATACAAAAAGGGATGACAGAGAATCTTTTGGAATGTATAGGTGGTGTAAATGTGAAATCAAGGATCTGAATACATCATGAATACATATATCTAGAATTTAAACATGTGCAATATAAGAAAAATATTCTACTGCGGTTTTGAGAAACTTTCCCTCTGAGGACTGTCCTATGTTAAGACGCGTTTAACCAGCGAGCAAAACAGGAAATTTGACCGTTCTTGTTAAGCTCTAACGCATGTACATTTTACCTTCTTGTTCCAATTCAGACAACCTTGTTCAATGGAAAGTGCTGCAAAAGTTCACGTGCCGACTATGTATGTTCGATACACAGCTGATACTGTCAATACATTATTGTTCATCCGGGCACTAACGGTTGTCAAGATAGCAAACAATCATGGTAACTTTTAAACGGTTCGCGTTTCGCAAGCGATATTGGTATTGCCCGGAAGTGGAATATTATTTAATCAGAAAACAGTATGTAATTGACAAAAAAGTTGTAAATACCTTTAGGTCTTGTCTGAAAGAAAATGGATATCGAAAATGCCTTAAGGAGTATGGTAGGATTGTTTTAAATATGGCAAAGTCTCACTCTCAGTCGAAGCACGGCGACCAGACTATCCTTGGGAGATACCACCAGATTTTGCATGAATAGTCTTCAATGGGACAAAATCGTTACATTGTGTGCAATTGAATTAATATGGAATTTACTAATCGCGTATATACCATATTAAGTCAATTAAACACCATGTAATGTAACTAATAATGTCATTGTCGCTTCCAAATTCAAATGTTATCAAAAGGAATCCCTACGTATCCAGATCTCAGAGGTGCCGAATTCTATAGCTTAGATTTCCACCATAATAAAAATGATTCACGATCATAGCAAAGATGCGCCCCTTACTTACTATGGGGAAACTGTCCAAACATTACACAACCACCAAATGCTACCAAGAAAAGAAAAGGTACAATCTGGAAACTATCGTATTGGAGCCCGTACCTGAGGACCCTGTCCGAACTCAAATAACAGATCTGAAATTTTAAGTTACAAAAATGTATCAACATTATTATACATCCTCTCTTAGTTGTTCAAAAATTTATCCCTCTACTATGACTTGTTTCAAAGTAATGAAACAAATAGGTTTCGGACGGACGGATGGATGGACAAACGAACAATTCACTTAAAAAAGCTGAATCCAATACAGTTACCGGGACCTAATAGTATTCGAATTATCGCTTTACTTTAGTCCAATTCGAGCGTAGTAGGGTTGGATTGCTACTTGGTTTGTAATGCTTCGATATCCTAATTAACACTCTAAGCACCACTAAGTGTCATTACTTTAAGTCTTGTTCTAATCATTAAATCAACCCATTTTCAGAGCTGTTCAGACACGTCTAATAGATGCGTGTCATTGTTTATGTTCCCTGTGATACACCGAGTACAGAGTTGTTTAAGAGTGCTCTAACTAGTAATGGCAAATATTTATCTCTGTTGTAAAAATTTGCATTCTCTTCGATATATTTTGTAACAAAGGCTTACAAATATTTGTCTTGCTGAGTACTATATTGTGCTGAGATGTGATGTAATCAATTACTATTTTTTCTGATTCGGTTGTATTAGCTTAATCCGTGAGGGGGTTAGAGCTTACCCTGAACTCCAAAGAAAGTACGCCAAAACAGTAGCGAACGAAAATTCTTTTGAACCGACTGAAATTTTTAGCTGGATCCTCTCCTCTACCAGTACAACTCGAAATCAGTTTAAGCGGTGGGGAGGACAATTTAGATGCATATTGTAAACTAAAGTATAGTACTAGTGTATAACCACGAAGTATATTATCACGGCCGTCAATCAAATTGGAACTGGTTCTCTTCATAATGAACAGCGCTTCTATTCAACCCCTACACCACTATGACTTTTTAAAGGAAATGAATCACTTCTCCCATTTGATTTTCAAAATGTCATTTCGGGTATAGAACGAAGAAATGTGCCTACACGACAAGCTTTGTGAAATTTCGAAAAACTGTCCTGCAAAATGTTCATGCAATACGTATTGAAATCAGATTTTGGATATAGCGGAAGCGGAAATGACGTGTTATATCTGACAAACTCGTGGTTATTTTCGCCCATTCACGAAAGGAAAGATCTACTTGTATAAAATTTGTGCGTAATAACTACACTGCAAACAACGGTTTTTACATATATTACGAAAGTTTTCAGTTATGTAAATTTGAATATTCGCTTTATTATCATTTTTAATTTCAACTTCTCGTCTAAAATTAGAATGGCGAAAATTAAATTGCAGCGAAACGTCCTAATCTTATTCGCGTCAATCCCTCTATTTCCTACCGTCTTCGTAGTTTCCTAGATTCCTAATCAAAGTAAATTATACATACACGACACCGTCGCCTGTTCGTATAATTCATTGATTGTTTATGTACAAAGGACATTTCCCTTCCCAGACGTATAGCTGATCTCGCAGTTGATTACCTTTGTGGAAGTTATTACCTTTCTGAGACGGACCGGTAGAAATCTCTTTGTAATTACATTTAGTCTAGATAAAAAATGTGTCACTATAATGGCTTCTGTTGCAATGATTTCTTGGTACACTATTTTTTGTATTGGACTTTTTTTCGTGCAGGAATTACTACAATTGCCTACAGTAGGATTGTTTATTAACGTTAAACTTGATCTTTATTGAGTTCTTAATATTGCCTTGTGTAAATCTTTCTAGTTTGCTTATTTATTTATTTATTTATGTTTTAGTTATTTATTTATGCACTGTCTATTACAATGGGTATTTGCCCTATAAAGGACTGTCGGATGAAGGTAATTAGAATTCCGTAGAAGGTGTTTTATGAATGATAATTAAAATCTACCATTTATACAATGCAGCTTTAAGAACCGCTTCACATTAGTTGGCATATGCATTTTATTATTATTATTATTATTATTATTATTACAATGTATTATTATTATTATCATTATTATTATTATTATTATTATTAATGCCCCACTCAAGTATTTTTCATTACCAATGTCGGCGATGTGCGACAAATAAAGTCTATGCTCGGCAATTATGGCCGGGGGCTTTAATTGCACAAACGTTGGCGGTTTTACTACGACATCACGATAAAAGGACGCCATACAATAATAAACTTCCCCAACATCTATGTTATTACACCCATGGATACAGATCAGAGCATATAACACTTTAAGAAAGAAAGAATTGAGGTTGTACTCTATATATTTTTCATTTTGGTTTTGATTTTTACCTCGTTAACTCATATTTGGAAGGAAATCCACATTAACTTATTTAAATTAATTAAACAACATTAAAAGACCAAAATAAATAAATAAATACACCAAACTTACTGAAATCGAGGGGCCGCCGTGACCGAGTGGTTAGCGTGTTCGACTTCGAATCGAAGGGTCCGGGTTTCGAATCCGTGCGGCGCCACTCCGCTTCGGATGAGACAATAAAAAGCTAGGTCCCGTCTCACAGTGGGTATTGGTACGTTAAAGAACACACACTGCTCTACGGCCAGCAGTGCCGAGAATAGGCAAAATTTGTCGCCCTTCATCGGCACAAGGTGACGTCTCCAAATGAATGAGAGATTCTTGAATGGGGCGTTAAACAACAATTCAACAACAACAGTTCTGAAATCGATAATTCTCATAAACAAAAGTTACAACCAATGTAAAAAGAAAAGAGATATATCCAGCTAAAGATCAGTCAAAAATATTCAATGGGTGAAGAATTTGAATAATTGATAAATGAAATAGATTTATATCTAAATATGGATATGTTCAGGTAAAATGAGACATTTATGGTTTTTGTATATTAATATTACATTTGTCTTATGCTTAGAACCACTTAAAAATGCATAAATAGGTACATGAAATACTATATTTTCACGTGCGCATAATCACAAATGAAGAATTTGTCAATTACGTTACGTAGATGAAGTTTTCATACTAAATGGTTGTTGCGTGTGGTGATTGAGTGTTTTATTGACGAATCTGTCGATTAAACAAGATTTTAAAAAAATGTTCGTCAGGAGAAATTGGCGTTGTTTCTTTTTTGATATGTGCAAGTAAAAGCTATAACAGTAAAAAAAAATTCCTTAGACAGACGGGTAAATTATTTGTTTTTGTTTGTTTCTTTCTTTCTTTGTTTTTTTAATTTATTTATTGCTGCTCCTTTTGCTTTTGATGTTATTGTTTTTCTAAAGAATCAGGCGTACTGATCCATTCGGAATCAGCAATTGCTGTTCGCTTCTAGACCAAAGATAGAATCTCTCTTTGGTTATCACATCCAAAATTCCATATGAGTTTAAAATAAAATAGAAAAAGTACCTAGGGGTCTCGAAAAAAAAATCAAGTTTTAATATACACAGCAAGTTTAGACTAACAATAATCTCAACGTGAAAATCAGTGCAAATCCCTAACGGTATGGGACCAGGTGTCCGGAAGGAGTCAGCATCCCCTGTTGGCATGTCACGCCGGTCACAAATGTTCCACGGAAACCCTACGATTTCTGTGAAAATGTTAATTTCGGTTTGAGTACGTCGTATTCTCTTGATCTCTTGATCTCTTGACTAGGAAGTCAGAGATATAAGCATATAAAGATATAAAAATACTCTATTGATGTAGTTTATTAATAATTGATGGGTGAAATAGATTAATGTCAGAATATGGATGCTTTCATGTGAATATTTTGTCGGTATTTATATATCATCGTATGCAAAGAACCACATGTAAATATAAATAGGTATATGATATGTTAGATCTTCACGTTCACATAATCACAAACGGAAAATTTGTCAATTAAGCCACGTTATAGGGAGTTTTTTATTCTCGCATTGGTGCGTGTTGTTGTATCGACGTTTTTAAACAATATGGTTCAGGAGAAATTGACATTCGTTTCTTTTATGATTTCTACAACACTAAGGTACAGCAACAAAGAGTTCATTTAGACAGATGGACTTTTTTCATGTTATTGTTATTTGTTTTTTTTATTGATTTTTTGCTGTTTGCTTAGAGACGGAAATTTGGGGCTCTATATCTTTATTTACCTAAGGCTTCATAAAAATATAAATAAAAGTTTCTTGGGTTGAACGTTATGAAAAATGACAATCAAAATAATTAAAAATTCATAAAAAATCAAATATATAAATCAGGAATTTGAACAGTCCACAAATTGCGTAGTACTAACAAAGCCGGGTTCTCGTGTAAAAATGACAGTTTAGTATGTAATCCTGCTGAATTTCGACAATTCAGCTCAGTGCATACCCGACCTAGGTTTAGTCAAAGGTTTCATCCTTTGCTTTATCTTTTTTTCGCGTGATATAAAATTGATTTGACACTTGATGACAAATTAAGTAAGAGTTTTTATACGGCAGATGACCCGATATGCCAGTGCATCTTATGTATGTGAACATTTTCATGCAAAGGCAAACTACTTACCGAAAAGTCGTTACCACAAGGGTATTGTGTGGTCGATATAATTAAATTGTTTGCAATTACAATATTTCAAAGAATGAAATGTATAATTACTTTTCGGCTGTGGTTGTTAAGTCTTCACTACTGAGTTTGAAGAAAACTCGTATCTCAATTATTTTCTCTAAATTTGACTACGGACACGCCGCGCGTGTGACATGTCAACAAGGGAGCTCACTCTTCCATGACACCTGATACAAACTCTGGTCCGTCTTTGTCCTATTTTCACCAAGTTTGTATATTGTCTCCTAATTCATCTGGCGATTGATACCTCGGCATCTGTTGTTGCCATATAATTATTTGATTTATTGTGACTTATTCTTGTATTCGAAAACGTGTGAAACGACGGGTGCAACGCGTGGAGCAGGAGTTACTTACACTTCCGGAGCACCTGAACTCATCCCGTTTTTAGTGGGGTTCGTGTTACACTAATTTTAGTTATAAGTGTATTTGTGTATTTCTGTTTGTAATTTTGTCTTCTTTTTGTTTTGGCCACGATTTTGTCTGTCGTTGACTTATTTTATTTAGAATGCCCCATGATATCTTCTATTTCACCCATTTTATGTAACAATAAATGTGTGAGCAACAGTACTTTTACTTTGGATTTTAAGTCATCTTTCGTGCTTTTTGTAGTAAAATTCTTAGACTCGCATAACTTTGCTTGGCATGTGCCCGTCTCTCTTTTTGTCGTCGTTTTCTCTTTATAGATCTATACAATGAATATCTGACAAAAATGTTATGTAATTTGTATTATTGCTGTATTTATTCTTATGTGTCTGCATCTTTTACCAGTATGAGCCTTATAACTCTTTAGTTGTCCATTTCCTTATACTTGTGCCATGCGGCTTTTATAGGTTCCCATAACTATTTGCTTTTTCATATCTGTTTCTCCTCCATATCTATACTTTGGTGTCAATTTATGTTTGTTCATGCAGACATGTTTTGCACATGCGTGTCTCCTAATTTTAGGTCATTTATTTCGTTTTGGATGTGTCTACACACATTGAAAGGCAGCTATTATTTTAAGACGTCTCACATTTGGTATTTTTATTGCAATAAATGCTATTTTTGAATCATAATTTCTGCCCCTGTCCTATTTAAGTATCTATTTGTCTATTCTCTCACACGTTTTATTCGATATATCGACCAGACGTACTTTTGAATATTTATGTTCAAGAAATAGTCCATGAAAATAGAAATTACATTTATATTTCATTTGTATAGTTTTACTTTTATAGTAGATTGTTTTTACATTCCATTATATGTACTTTTAATACTTTATTTTCAATTTTCTTAAAATTGCTTCAATTTTGATACAAATAGTTACCAAAAACCAGGCTATTAATTTTCGTCAAAAATTATTTGAATCATACTCCATTGCACGAAAACAGCAATTGACGAATGGTGAATTATTGGAATTTTCGAAGTTGAAGTTAGCTTTTCTTTTGAATTTATTGTCCCTGCATCTCAATAAATTCTTGCTCTTTAAACTTTTTTATATTTTGAAAAACAATGTACTTTTATCCGCTAAAACACATATCAAATTGCTTTTTTGAAAATATTGAGTTCTACAAATGAGGTCCCTGCCTAGACAGATGATTTGCTGTTAGGATATTAGATGTATAATGAACTGTCCGTGTTTGTCTCGAGGGAACGTGCCACATGCATCGCTGCAGCCTATGCGATATTTTTGCGGATCACTGATTGGCCAATAGCCGGTGTGATTACAGATTTATATCACAGAAATGAATCTGCATACCTACAGGCAGTAAACTCCGCCTTATTTCAAGTCATTCATTAATTGACTATTCACTACCTGTAAAACATAATTACTGGACCTTGTATCGTTCCCAATACATGAAATGAGCTTTTCTAGGAATAACGAGTTGAGAATTAAATATATCCATCTATCTATCTACCTTATGTATCTTTTAATCTATCTATCTATCTATCTATCTATCTATCTATCTATCTATCTATCTATCTATCTATCTATCTATCTATCTTTCTTTCTTTCTTTCTTTCTATCTATCTGACTTTCTACACAATATGATAGATAG